>PVKA01055460.1:0-10322 GCA_004027165.1 Ctenomys sociabilis
TTTTTTTTTTTTTTTTTTTTTTTTTTTTTTTTTTTTTTGTCTTTTTGAGACAAGGTCTCACTATGCAGTTCAGGCTGGCCTTAAGCTCACTTTGTAGCTCAGGCTGGTCTCGAACTCACAACAATCCTCCTGCCTCAGCCTCCCGAGTGCTGGGATTACAGGCATGCGCCACCCCGCCCGGCTCACACTCTCTTCTTATGCTACGGATGTTTGTAAAGTTGAGCTTTTAACTCCTATAAGTAACAGGGTAAAGATGCAACTAGATATTAAGAATCAGTCTATCTCTATTACAAAAATAAAAATAGTATTACTTTTACAATAGTAGAGATAAAAAAGCCTGTCATTTTTGTACAAAAACAGCTGAGCTATATGTGTAAATCCACTTTCATGACAGCACTTAGGTTATTTATCTGGCTATATTTATATGCTGTTCAGTGAATTCTATATTGTCCTATGTTACTTTAAAATTTACTATGTGGCAATAAGGAATATAATGACACTAAAAAGTCAATGACAGAACAAAATGAACTCATTGTCCCACTTGGAAAGGTAAAATTTAATCATTATCAGATTGAAAATGAAATGGTGATAGGAGAAAAATCATGGCCAACGTGTTAGATGTCAGATGTGCTGAGTTCATGTCTCACAGTATTGGAAAAGAAAGTCACAAAATAAAAGAGGAAGTAAGAGGACTTTCACTAGAAATCAGCAGAAGTTTTACTGGATTAGCAGGAGAGGTCGAAAGGAGAAAGTGCGGTGGTTCTTTGCTGGGGTTATTCCTACAGCAAGAGAGTATTACTGGGTCAAACTGCAAATAAGCTATAGGACTATAAGTGTGATCACTGAGCTGATGTTGATCTGATAGGAAAATGAGGCGCATAGCTAGGGCGCATGAAAGAAGAACGGCATTTCGGGGAGGGGACGCTTCCAGATGGGCGACTCAGCCCTCTGTGTCTGATGCCTATCCAGGCTCGCTGGACCAGCTGGTGTTGATGACACCACTCTGGTAGGTTTCTGTTTATCGCCAGGGAGACTTGTGGGCCCTGTTATCAATCTCCACCCAGATGTCTGGCCCTCTGCAGATCCACTTTCACCCACAACTGGGGTGTATTTTCATATTCTACACTAACATTCTTGAGGACTCCTCAGCCTGAGTATCAATCTCTATCTAATTTAGTTGTCTATAATATGCCTGGTTAAGAAATTCACAAACTTTGTGGGTAATAGGTGGCAGCTATTTAAGAGGTTTAACATCATTCTTTATTCCTCGAAAAAAAAAATCAAACTTGCACACTTTATTTCTCATCTCTCCTTTACTGCAAAAGCTTCATAGCATTTTTCTTTCTCTCATTTTGCAGATTACTGTGTATTTGCATTTCTAATTATCTCACCCCTCTTTCTCTCTCTCTCCTTCCTTCCTCTCTCTCAGGCTGAAATGCATGGTTTTCCAATTTCCTCTTCCTGTGCAATCGTTTGGCTCTCTTTAATCTGCACTAAAATGAATGGGAAGCAATCCCTAGGAAATGATCCTGCAGTGTCTTAAACATCCTTGCTTCAGAGTTTAAGAGAGGCCTATAATGAGGTTCCCACTGTTATTCAAGATAGGTGAATCTGTAATTTCATGACACATTCAAGAATTATTTTCCATTTTCATGAGCCAGAGGTAGTGTTTCTCATTCCTAAAAACCAAGGGACTATTTGCCGGCTTCTTAAAAAATGTTTTATGAGAAAATTTAGCTCAATGATCTGAAGGAAAAGACAGAAGTAAGTCATGCTGATAGACAAAATAGAATAAAGGAGAGTCCCTTCTTGCACTGTGTCAGGAGCTACTCTTTCTTTTCTTTTTGCTCATTACCTGCATTTTCTCTCACTATATTCAGAGCAACCTAAGTAATAAATGTTTCACAGGCTTTTAGTAAGGAATTGATTTTTGAAATGTGTGAAGAATTCTAAAGCAGAAGAAAGGGTTTGCATTCGTTCGGAAAGTATGGAGTATTTTACTATGTAGAAATTAACTGCCTGGATGGATAAGTTTCATATTATTGAGAACATCATAATTCACATGAAAATTATATGATACATAGTTTTGGGTTATACTTCTCATACAAAGAACAAATACAGCAAGAGTTTGGTTTGCTTTCACCAGAGATACACTGCTCTTTGTTCACACCAAACATCTTTTCTAACATCTAATTTAAATTTAATTTAACAGTATGCAGGGGCTGGGGAGATGGCTCAGTAGAATAAGCGCTTGCCTGGCAAGCTCAAGGGCCTGAGTTCAATTCGCAGTTCTGCCAAAAAAAATTAATTTAACAGTACATAATGTGTTAACCATTGCTACTTCCTAATGTCTTATTTTAAAATTTTGTTTTACATTTTTCTCTTTAAAATAAAAAAATGCAAAATAATATCAAGATATCATCCAACTTTTCAGTACTAAGAGGTAAAAATGTGTAAATAGGATATTGTCTACTCACTTAAGTGAAATGCTTTCAAAATTAAGGCATTTTTCAGCTATGAATAGAGTTGGTAAAAGGCATAAAATATAGATATCAACAGAAATATTTTAAATAGAAATATTTAGATCCTTTCACAATTCAAAAGGTAAATAACATTAGCGAGTTTTAGATTTTATTTCACTTTAGTTTTTATTTTATTAATCTCCATGAAAATTCTGAAGTTAAAAGAAAGTATTTCCACAAAAATTTCAAAGTAGAACATACAAAATTATTTTATATATTGCAAAGTAGCATTCCTTCACTAAATTCATAATTTGATATTTATGAAAAGAACCAAAATGCATTTCACTTTCCTAAGTTTGTAATTTCTTTTACTAGATTATACATAGCTTAAATTTCTCTATCTTAAATTAGAATTTGGATAGAATACATATTGTATTTTTCCACTAAATAACCATATTTGGTTTAACATTCTAAGACTTATTTGGGTTATTCTTCAATCATAATGCGCAGTTATTGTTTTACATCCTCTTTCTGTTTCCAAGTTTAAAATGTCAAACTGAAGTTCTACACACCAAATAGTTCTGGACAGCAGTCAGATGCTGAGACTTTGGCATTTGAAGGAATTTAACTTTGGTAAAACTTGATATGAAGTTAAATCCAACACAAGCTTTTATCTCGGAATATTTTTTCTGTTTTCTTTTGGTTTCATAAGGAGATGTGTCTGAGAGGTTAATGCTTTATTGGTTTAAAGAAGCATTCTTTCTTTAATCTCCTTGCAAACAAAGGGCTGAATACCAAAATAATTTTTGATGTTGTATTTAAAAGCAGAAACTCCTATGGGATTATGTCCCCTTCATATGTTATTTGCAGCATTAAGAAAACAATATTTATAAGGACAATTCAGAAAATCCTCTGGTCTAGCTCACAGACTGCAGGAAGGAATGAGGTATTGAGCCAGAGGTAGCTCACTACTCCATCACTTCTTGAAAGAACTATGTGATACCTCTGCTTTGTACTTTTTTGGTAGTGATATTAAAGTATTATAAGCCAAAATAATGTGCCATATAGTAAATCTACCCTTATCCCTCTTTGAACTTTGAAAGATACATGGATCATTTGAACCTTTGTGTTTTTACATGTAAAATAAATAATTTAAAGTAATGGTTCATAATTTACTCCATTTTGCAAAAATGATGTTTTTCTAGGGCTGTACTAAACATGCAACTATTTATATATGTTTCATCTTGGTTTGCAAAATTAAGACAAAATATATTGCAATGGAATCAAATTTTGAGGTATTCATTTCTCCCACAAAAATCCAAATGAAGTTAAATCATAATGTATCTTTTCTTTTGTCAGCTTGCAATACTCTACTTAGGAAAGACTACCAAATTTAATGAAAACTCTCAATTCATGTATTCAAAAATAGACTTTTTTTTCCTTCTCAATTTTCTGAGTTTCTCTATGATATTTTTATGTATTATTATTATTTTTTATGTATTAGGGTCTCGCTATGCAACCAAGACTCATGGTGATCCTTTTATTTTCATCCTGCTCAGCTCTGGGATTAAAAACTTGCGCCACTACACCCAGACTCGGATAAGCTCAGCACACCCTGTTGTGGGGCTAGGACTGCATGCGGTGCCAGAGATTGAACTGCAGCCCTGAGCCTGCCTAAGTTTGCCTAAGAAGGCACATTAGTCTGCTGACCTATCTTGCCAGTCCCCTATGAATACTTTTGAGAAAGAATTGAAGCAAGTAAGGTATATTGAAAACTCTAAATCCTCAATTGTGAGTGGGAGTAGAGTCAAGTATATCTATTAATTACTAAATTTCAAAATTTTATAATTTGAATTATATTTAAGCGAAGCTTGGTGGTGAATTTCTACACTCCAACAGGCTGAGGCAGGAGGATCTAAAGTATTTAGACCAATTTGGCAATTTAGAAAAGTTAGGAATACTCTTTCTTAAATTAAAAATTTAAAAACAAATGGTATGGTGATGTACTCAACACTAAGGTCCTGGTTTCAACAACTTTTTTCAATAATAAAAGCAAGAAGAGAAAAAACAAGTAAAAGAAAAAAGCAAAAATAAAAAGAAGACTCAAGAAAAGTATTACCTAACTATGTTTTAGCCCACCAGAGCAGGCTACTTTTTGTTCTTTCTTCTTAACTCATTTCATTAGCTAATTACTAATTTCTTAATATCACACATAAACAAACAAAAAACATATGGATCTCAATGCAAAAATAGGGGACAGGGAGATGGCTCAGTGGAATTAGAGTGGTTACCTGGCAAGCACAAGGACCTGAGTCAATCCCTGGTTCTACCAAAAAAAAAAAAAAAAAAAAAAAAAAAAAAAAAAAAAAAAAAAAAAAAAAAAAAAAAAAAAAAAAAAAAAAAAAAAAAAAAAAAAAAAAAAAAAAAAAAAATTTCAGTGCAAAAGTAGTTATTTAGAAAAGAATGTATGAAGAAAAATATTTAGATATTCATCATGCACTAAGTCAAGTTCAAGCAAAGGAATTATTTAACCACTGAAAATATTACTAGATTCAAGAGAGTAAAACAATTCATATATTTCAGGAATGCTCCAAATATTGCAATAAATGTGTTTGATTATTTTTATGAACAAAATGAACACAGAAATTATGATGCACTATTAGTAACTCTAGATGTTAACTTGGAGTAATTTATGTCAATCACTTACCTGAAATTCTTTCTGAAGTTTAGGATTCCTGAATCTGTAAGATTTGAAGGAGAAAGTGAAGAATTCATGTTCAGGTGACTGTCTTTCTCATGAAATAGTAAGCTTTTATATATTAGTTTCTAGGATTACCAGAAAAGATCTAATTTTTGTACATGCTAGCTTTTCTTTTTTTATAATTCAAATGAAAATGAGAAGAAATGAAGGACAAAACAATGAAGCAGAAAAAAATCCCTTCAGGCAAATCCTGAACTTAACTTGTTAATGTTATTATGCATTAACCTCAAAAGAATCAATAGTCCTTTGAGGTTAAAACATTAGCAAAAGTAATTTCTTTTCTTTTTTATTTGAAGCTGTTATGGAAAAACTAGTTATATGTACTATGGCTTTGGAATATTAATCCCAATGAACTTGCATGGCATGTTAAATTTTATAAAATACTTTAATGTACAACATTTAATCTTTATTTTTATCTGCATAAGCATTGTGAGAGGACAGAAGAAGAAACATTATTATCAAATTTTATTGAGTAGAAGAGAGAGGCTTATAGTTCTGGGAACACTCGGTCAAGTTCAGGAAACAATAGGTGAATGTAGTTTTCACAGATCTAGACTACCATTGTTCATGGCCTTCTCTGACTTTTGACACAAGGCAGCCTTTAACAGTTTATCCAGAAAGTAAAAATAATTCTTTAACTATTTGCAACACATCCATCCAAATTACTCAAGGAAAGTATTTTGCTTTTTTTTTTTTTTTTGGTGGTCCCAAGAATCAAACTCAGGAACTCTTTCTTGCCATGCAAGCACTTATTCCACTGAGCTATCTCCCTGGCCCCATCAATGAAAATATTTCGAAAAGAAATAATAGTGTCTTCAATTGTTTGAAAGTTAAGAAGCATGCATTATATTGCTGGGCTGTTACCCAGCAATATAATGCATGCTGCACATGTGATAGGATCTAGGTTTAATCACTCAAAAATTGGATGCTGCCAAAAATATTTTGTTTCTTATTTATAAGAAACAAATGTACAGTTTCTTGAACCATTAATATAACTCAGCAGACTAAATGCCTACTTAGGCAAGTGGAGGGACTGTGGATAGATCCTGGTACTGCTTGCCACTCTGGCCCCACCCTCTTGCACACTGAGCCTGTGATGGAGTCTGGGCACAGTGAGGCACACCTGTAATCCCAGTGCTGGGGAGGCTGAAAAAAGAGGAGGAACACTATGAGTGTGATGTGCATAGTGAGACCCTGTACCAAAAAAAGATAAAAGAAAGAAAGAAGAAAAGTACAGTTTCTCATAGGGGTTTACATAGGTTATCCTGTTTATTTTTATATCTTAGAAAAACATGCATTAATTTTTTTTCCAATTAAAGGTCATGCTAAATGTAATGTCCAGAGCAAAATAGCAGGAATTCAACAATGGTTGTTATACATATTTTATTTTTCTTTTTGATGGAACCAGGGATTGAACTCAGGCCCTTGTGCTTGCCAGAGAAGCACCTCTTCCACTGATCCATCTCCCCAGCCCTGGTCATTATATTTCATAATGCTGTCTTCTAATTCTCTATTTAAATTACCAGATATATGCATGCAAAATTGTTCAAAATAGTTATAAAAATTAAAAAGGAGAAAACAAATGCATTAACTGGTCCTTTCAATATACCGGCAGAAGCTGGGCGTGGTGGCGCATGCCTGTAATCCCAGCACTCGGGAGGCTGAAGCAGGAGGATTGTTGTGAGTTCGAGACCAGCCTGAGCTACAAAGTGAGCTTAAGGCCAGCCTGGAGTGCATACTGAGACCCTGTCTCAAAAAGACAAAAAATAAAAATAAAAAAATATATATATACCGGCAGAAATCAGTAGTACGACACCAAAGTACACATCCAGGCTCTATAGTTTTTCTATATTGAAAGTCTGCAGCTCTGAAATAAATGAAGCCCCAAACTGATGTAAGTGATCATAATTGTTCTTGTGACAGCATTCAGTGATCTCAACCCACAAGGATCTCTGCCATGATTTTCTGCTATGTTTCTCAGGCCCCATGTGCACTTTTAAAACCTGCTATTAAGATCAGGAAGATAACATCACATGAAATACATATAATTTCTTTCATGTGTAGAGTTCAGACCAAGAACTCTACATGACTAGCAAATACATTATCTTTCAGTTTATATGCATGGTTGCTGTTCTTGTATGAGTGTATATAAATTTTGCAAAATCAGTTTCAGAAAATTAATAGAATTTAATAGTAATGCAGTGTTATTAATTTAGAAGTAATATAATTTTAATAATATTAATTTTTATTCTAGTAGGAACCAATATATTCTCTCTAATAAATATGACTGCCTGAAGCAAGTAAGTGAAAGTCTTATGATAGCCTGATATTTATGTACTACGAGTGAATGTGGTTTAGAATTTTCTGTAGGTTGAACCAAAGGGCCATTGTGAAAATGTCATTTGAGCAGATAACCTTAAGAAATGATAGAGCAAATCAAAGAAGTGTATAAGTAAACAACATTCAACACAGAAGATTGAATGCTGAGATCCAAGGCTGGGGCTTACCTGACATGTGCCAAAATAAGTAAAAAAAAAAAAAAAAAAAGATGAGAAAAGAAATGGAGAAGGTGAATGGCGTAATGTGAACACAGAGGGCAGCCCAAGGCAGTGGAGGATACTGACATTTATTTTATTTTGAGTGCCATTAAATGTGGTGTGCCTGGGGAAAGAACTGATTAAGCTTTCTTTTTCAGATACACTGGACCAGACTTTGGAAATGTGTTACACGTAGAGAAGTGTTTTGATTTTGAAATGAATGTCTGTGATTTAGACCAAAATTACTACTGTGAAAACCATTCATTGTGGTATAAAACTTACATCAAAAATGTAGGGTATTAGTTGTGGTCTGTTGCTACGTATAAAAGAGACTTCTCACTTTATCAGTTTTGTATTGATTTTTATGGCATTGCTTCATGAAAATCTTTATTCATAACTGAATTATCAAGATGAACTAAAGTAAATTTAGTTTATTTAAAGACTGCCTACACTGAACCTTTGTTTTATACATGTGTATGCCTTTGATCCAAGAGGTTGATATAATTTGATAAAACTTTTGAAAATACTACTACCAGCCTTGTTAAATATACAATATTTATTAATAATTCCATGAATTTCAAAATATACAATGTTTGACACTTTATTTATATGAACACAATTGTCATAGTTTCTAAAGATTTTAACTTTATTGTACAATAAAAATGAGAAAATTCTGATTCAGGATGCCCTTTCATTTCACCACTGATCTTTATTCAATTGCCTTCAGGTATTCTAAGATCTGTACATTGTACCAAACAGCAGGCCTTGTAAGAGTGTTTTTGAGCTTTGATTAGGAGCCAGTATATGATCATTTTCATCTAATGCATTCTTGCAGCAGAAAACCTAAAATGAACACACACAGCTATCTGCTCTGAAAACAACACACCATAATAACCAGAGGTCATCTTCTAGACAAATCTGTCAGCAGGAACATGGAGGTCCAAAGAGAATCCAACAGAGAGGCAGGCAGGGCATGCAAAACGCAAGCTGGGAACTGCCTCAGTTAAGTGTACTACAGTAAATGTGACCTTGCCTCTGGGCACAAAAATCCCACTCTTAATAGGAGCTATTTATGTTAACCACAGACTCAGTGATTCCCATTGTTGGCTTTTTGAAGCTTAATGCTTTTCTGCAGCACATCCTTTTCAAAAGGCCTTATGATGCAGTAGCAGCAATCATGGAGACTGTATACGAGATATCCCTGAGACAGTTTTCTTTCCAGAGTGCTAGTACCCCTTGATGTTCAAACTCCATGTACATTTAAGCTTTCTTCATGTCTGGTGCTGTGCTCCTGTGAAGGAATGATGAATTTTTCATCAGTTGTATTCTATTATAGCATGGGTGGATCGCTGGAGTGGAAATGAATATATGTAATCACTATTTTGGTTTTTTTTAATTTCCTTCATGACCTTGAAAATTCCCTGACTTTTGGTTTCTGAGTTTATATGAAAGGAACAGTAACATCTGTATTGTTTATGCCAGAGAAATATGCCATTCTTAATGGCAAATTCTAACATGAGTGAGATACCCAAAATATTCTCTTATATTATTCACTGTATACAATATATATATATAAATATAAATATAAATATATATAATATATATATATATATAAACCTTCATTATGTTATGTCCTCAATATCTGAAATCCATAATCAGTAATTCAAATTCAAAAGTCAAGGAGAAATCAAACACCTGACAATGAGCTACAGGTTTCCTGAGCACTATTGCTATAAAATTTGAATATATATATATATATATATATATATATATATATATATATATATATATTCTTCCAATGGGTAATAAAGTGTAACATTTTTAAAACATAAAATTGATTCACTTATATCTGATATTACTTGTTGAAATCTCGATGAATGTTTGCAAAGAGAAAGAGACTGGTATTGTGTTGGCTGTTTTGGATCTACCATTACACAGTATAGCTAATACTAATTTTATTCATTTTATTACTTCATGTTTTATGACAATTTCTTTAATAAGTTAATAAATACATAATAGGGCCAGGGAGATGGCTCAAAGGAATAAATGCTTCCCTGGCAAGTGCAAGGGCCTGAGTTCAATCCCTGGTTCCGCCAAAGCAAAAAAAAAGAAAAAAAAAATTACATAATAAATTAAGGTACTAGTGATTCATTTCTATAACATTTATGACTCTATGGGAAGAATTATAAACACAGTAGAGTATATATATTGATGAAGCAATTAAAAATATTTCTAAATAGAAATTTAAGGTAACTACATAGCTGATATATCTGATTATTTTTTTATATCAGGATTTTAACTTGTTTGTATGTTTTCTAAAGTATCTCCAATGCGTTTTTATATTGCGAGCTATATAGAAAGTTGGAGGATTCCTCAATATGATGTGTGACTTTATTCTATTTTCCTTTCCAGTTAGTTTACTCATGTCGAATATTCAGGAAATTTTTGTCAGCTGCTAGAAACCTGGCAATCATATTCTAATGTGATAAAAGTTAATTTCAGAAGAGAAACATAGTGAAAGTACGAGTATCCTACCCTGCAGTATTTATGTATGTTAAAATA
>PVKA01055461.1:0-10318 GCA_004027165.1 Ctenomys sociabilis
GGGTTAAAAGCTATAATTAGGAAATGTTTGTTTCAATACCTATTATCAAGAAACAACATTAAAGTTAAAGCCTGGAAATCATATAATTAGCCCCACTGTGATTCACCTTGGACAGTGCAATCTGTTCACCCTGGAATGTAATCTGTCTCATGTAGGAACTCATCTCTGACCTGTGGTTGGCTGTGACAGGGGGGAGGGTCAGATTGCTCCCTCTTCACCCTAATTGTGCACAGCCTGGGACAAGACACCCTACACTGTGTCAATGCACAGAGTGCCAGTGCACAGGGTCCCTCCTTCGCAGGGCTCCTGAAAGTACTCTGGTATTGAATGTTACGGCATAGAAATCTTCTCACATGCATGGTCACTGCGAGCATGGCCTTAAAGAGAACACAGCATTTGCTTTCATGTATCAAAGTTCATCTTATTCATTCATTATTAGTAACATTAGCGTGAACCTTAAATAGAATGTTTTAATATAATTTTGTAAAAATTGACATTTCTCTAGAATTTTGACATGTGTTAGCAGCGAGGTGCTGGGTGCCTGAGAGAAAGGGGACAGAAATAAAGTGACCAACATTCTGCCTGGCAGAAAGTGGCAGTCTTAGCAGAGGGAGACAGTAAGATAGAACCTGCGGTAGGGCAGTAAGAAAGGAGCCATAACTGGGTGCCAAACGTGCACCACCCACCTCCCCACCCCTCCTCCTCTCGATGGCCCTTGCCCCACCCACCCAGGTCATCAGGCTCAGCCTGTGACTCATGGGAATCCCAGGCTCTGGTCTCACTGGTGTGCAGAGCAGTCGAGGCAAGCAGAGCGTTGGGCTTGCCAATTAGCTCAAGAACACGGGCATCAGCTTGCAGTCTGCCATGGACCCCCAGGGTGTGTGACAGCCCAGAAACAGATGAAGATGCCCGCAAGATAAACAGATCTGCGTGTAGCAGAATGAGAGAGCATGTGGAGTTGGAGGAGGGAACAAGCAGCACTTTAAAAATTAAAGAAATGTAGCCACTTGGTACCCAGGTGATAAATCAGATAATGCCATGAAATACTGAGGCTCATTTGGCTTTTCTTTTTACCAATTTGCCTGAGCACATATCTACTTTCAATTTTATCTGTAGAATTAGCCCAAGTAACAAGGGCCTGAAGAGTATCCATACATGCGAAGGGACGTGAGGGAGATCGGGCTGCGACATCTGTCACCCCACTGATCACCAGGGTTGATTTGGCTGATCCGGCTGGCTAGGCGGGTGTCCCCTTCCTCCCTCAATGATCCATGTGTGTCTCTCTGGCAGCTGCACGCTTGGTCGAAGAGGATGACCACCCCGATGGAGGGGGTCCGTTCCTCAGTCAAGGGTATACGAGTAGCTGCGCTCCCCTGCTAGAACCTCCAAACAAGCTCTCAAGGTCCATACCATGCGAAGGATGGGCACACTTGCAGTTGAGCCAGGCCTACCTGATGCTTTAGAATCTTCATGGGGAATGTTTGGTGTGCAGGAGGAAGAGAGCCTGCGGTGATTGCTTTGGGGTCAGCAGAGTCTCTGCTGTGTAGGAAACTGAAAAAGGGGAAGACATGCTAGGGGAGACTCCATCACCAGCTACTTAGGAGCCCAAGGCAGGGATCTCAAGTTTAAGGCTCTGCAGGCAATTTTAGTGAGACCCTGTGTCAGAATAAAAATTAAAGCAGGTGGAGTAAGTGCAAGACCTGGATTTGATCACGAGTACAACAAAGAGGAACAGAAGCAAGAGAGAGAAAGAAAGAAAGAAAAAAGAAAGAAAGAAAGAAAGAGAGAAAGAGAGAGAGAAAGAAAGAGAGAAAGACCAGGATCTATGACCGATTTTGTCTTTATTTTAGAACATGATGTAAGAAAGGGAGGGTCTACCTTCATCCTTTTGTGTTGAGCTCTTTGATTGTCCCAGTGCAATTGTCTGAAGTGATGACTCTTGCTCCATTGAACTGGCTCAGAATCCTTGATGAAAATCAGTGAACGCTGCATGTGAAGGACAAGGGTCCCTCTTGTAGGTTCTGCGCTTCACTTACGTAACAATTGGCCTCAACTGTGCTGGCGCATAAAGGCAGACATAACTTGCTCAAAATGAGCTCTATTTCCTGAGGGTTGTGGCCCGGGCTGCAGCTCATGTTCAGGCTGCACCTTCACCTCCCTTCCCCATAGCCTGCCTGCTGGATGCAATTGCACCCCACGAGCCCTCTGCCTGCTCCAGCACGCACCTCTTCTGTTAGCTGCAGCCACCTTATAATCTGTTTTTCCACTGATGATATTTCATCATCTGCTTTTCTGTAATCTTCTTTTCCAATCAAGAGTATCTTTTAAACATTTCATCAAGTCCTCAGTATTCTTTGTGTGACTCTAAATAGCTCTCTTACAGTGGCTGTAGGGGCTAAGCGATAGTTAATTCCCTTCACCATCTCAAGCTTGCTTGGAGTGAACTGACAAAGGTTCAAGGAAAGAAAAGACATATGAATTTATTAAAAGGAAAGTCAGAGCAGAAAGGAAATCAATTTGTATTTTTTAAAATGCATTTAGTACAGAGTGCGCAGGATATCACTACACAGATCAGACTTGGAGGGATCCTCCTGTTTTCAGCTTCCCAAGTGCTAAGACTGCAAGTGTAGGCCACCATATCCAGCCTCAGGTGCTGTCTCAGGGTGCCCTGGGGGTGGGACCAACATGGCATGCTGGGGACTGAACCCTGGTCCCTGCACTTACCTAAGCAGGCTCTTTAGTCTGCTGAGCTATCTGGCTGGTTGAGGAAATTAAGGTGTGATGGCATAAGAGCCCAAAATTATTGAAAAGCTTTCAGATATCATTTCCGTGGGATAGAGGGAGAAGGGGAACCCTGGGGGGCAGTAATGTAACATTTTAAGGGGACATCAATGAGTTTGGGACAAAATTTTCTGGGACAAAATCTGTACGGAGGCCATAGTTGACAATGCTTTGTAGACAATGCTTCATGAAACAAATAGAGCCAATAGCTGCTGACATAACTCTGCACGTGTGTTAATGGACTTTAGTGTCTCTTCTGGAGGTGTGGGTTCAGCTGGTAAAAGTTCGGGGAACAACCCAGAGGTGACTGCTTCCTCACGGAGGTCCAGACTTTGACCAGAACTAGAGCCATCACAGGGAAGCTGCTCCCAGCTTTTGTTTCTCATTAAGTTCCTTTATGTGGAAAGAATCCCACACGGAGGGGCTGCATTTGCAGTGCAGGTGCCTGCACTCCATCTTTACTGAGAATACTTCTGACACCAAATGCGGTTCATGTGCCCACCCCTTCTCCAGGTCTCCAACAGCCGAAAGGGCTTCCTGTGATTCATTTTGATGCTGACCACCCGGGATGATATGGGCTGTACAACCAATGGTGAGATAAAGATGTGAAGGTGTATTTGAAGTTCAGGAGATCCAAGGGGTCCAAAGTCCAGCCATGAGGATGATGGCTTATATGGAACAAAGGCCTTGGCCCAAGGACAAGCCTGAGTTTTATTAATTTGTGAAGAAGGAAATGTGTAGGGTTGAGTGACCACCAGAATGGCAGGAAGTAGGTGAGGGTCATAAGCTGGGCTGAGGGCCAAAAATCACCTTTGCAATGTGCAGAGAGAGTAATGTGAATACCACAACTGAGGTAGTGTGTGATGTTTCAGATCATACTTATGTTGTGATGTGGAATCTTTTAAGCCCTGAGAAGTCCATAGCCTCTTATTTTGAGACTCAATCCCAGCAGACCTCAGCTCACACATGTTTTTGGTTCCAAAGGGCAGTTCAGACTTCCAAGTTTCTGTTTTCTCCAGGTCTCTTGCAATTTGTATTCAGTTAGGATTTTTCTTTCTCTGACACAAATAAATCCCTAGGCAGCCACCAGAACAGACTGGCATGCAGAATTTGGCTCTAGTTTCTATCTTGTCAAGAGAGCATAGAGGGGCTCTAGGGAGGCTGTAATGTTTGTAATACGGCAGATGGGCCAAGCGTTGGCATTCCTTTCACTCTTTGAATGCTTATTAATGTGCATTAAAAGTATGTGACATTCACTATAACTGCTGGTAGAAATGTCTCTGTAAAAATTTACTGTAACTAAAAATCCCCACAGTGATCATGTGTCTTAGTTACTCTTCTCTCATTGCTGGGACAAATCCTCACCACCCAAATTGAAGGAAGGGAAGGTTTATTTAGCTCACAGTTACTGGAGGTTTCAGTCCATACTCAGCTGGGTCCAAGGCAGAGGGGCACATGGCAGAGAGCAACCTTTTCTGGTGGCTGCAAAGAGCAAGAGCACAAGAGAGGGGTAGCAGCAGCTCAAGCTGCTAGCTTCTCTTCCCACCTTACACTGTAATGCAAATTACCTACCCCTGAGCAGGTGCAGCACCCACAGCCAGAGTAATCAACCACAAACTCCAGAAGCCGCCCCTTGACTGCTTGAGGCTTTGGGGTGGACACCTGTACACAAACCATAACATCACACAAAAGTCTGATTGAGCTCACTTTAGAGTATATAAGGAGGCCATTGCTTATATAGGAGAATGAAACTCCCAAACTGAAAGGTACCTGGAACCAGTTCATGTTCTCTAAAACTGAAGAATGAGTTGTGTAGGGATCCGTTGGGCTTACTGGAAAGGGTTCTACCTGGGGAGACATGGTGACAGGAATGAGAAAGACAAGAAGACAAAAGCTGGCCTAGGTGGTCAGTAGTTTGCCTGATGGGCAAGACTCAAGCACCAGCACATTGAAATCTGCATTTATTTATACCTTGTTGCAAAGTTAGTAACACATGACACAAGGTTGCCTAGTGACTAGTAGCCAACATTAACCATTCAGGGTGCTAATCTCAGGACTGAGGTAGCTTGTTTGCTTTAGGCACTGAGGCCTAGTCCCGCCTACACACCTTTGACTGAATTTCCAGCTTCCATGGCTCCCTACAGAATTGTAGAAACAGAGATTAAGAGCTGAATATATTTATTGGGGGAAAGAAAGCTCCTGTCCTAGAGAAGGACAGAAGGGGGAGAAGAGCAGGCTGCCCTTGGATACTGTCTCTTCCAGGGACTTTTATGGAGTAATGCCATGAGGCAGGTCTGAGGTGGTGGAGAACATGGGTACTTGCTTAGGTGGGCATGAAGTAGTACAAAAGTATGATCAACCAGTGAGATTACAAGCACCTCTGCTCAGGTAAAATTGATTAAATTCAGGGACAAATGAGGAAGCAAATCACATAGCAAGTGGGCATGAATATGAGACAGGGTCTCTTCTTGTTACAGGTTGGGTTAGTGACTCAGGCTCTTTCAAGGTGATTGATACATATTTAGAATATCAATCCCTGCTGCCCATCTCTAGCAAAGTATGTGGCTGCATTTATTTACTCTTTTGTCTTGAGGTAACAATGTGCATCTCTCATACCCAGCCTTCACTACAGTGCAGCATAAAGGGGAGACATGGCCCAGCTATACCCTGAGAAGGCAGCCTGACAACTGGGATGGGAGGGTATTTTACACCTTGTAAAAGCAAGAGAAGTAGAACACCATTGCTCAGGGCCAGTCAGAGCTGGGCAAACTTAACAGCAAGGGTACTGGCTATAGGTCAGAATCATAAAGTTTCTTGGCCAAGGAACCTTCCTGAGCACCCCCACGGCTTTTTCCACCTGTCAAGGTTCAGCCCAGAAGGACCAGCTTGCCCCTGAAATAGGCCAAAATGAAGGCTGAGCTTGCCAGATTCCAGTGCTTCTGGAAGCAGAACATCAGGACAGAAGGACAAGGCGAGACAACATCTCTCAGTTCCTGGTGGCCAAAAAACAGAAGAAGAGGGACAGAGGAAGGAGCAGAGCTCAAAAGAAGAGGTCAGAGACACCAGCTCATCCCTAAATACTTGCTTCCATCAGCCACTCCCTCCAACTGTGTCCTATCTTTTAAGTTTCCAGCACTTCTCAGTAATGCCATCAGGTTATAAATTCATCAGTGGATTAATCTCTTGATGAACTTGAAAATTTCATGCTTTCATCGCTTTCCAAAGTCCACATCTCTGTATCCTGCTGTGCTGCCGATCAAGCCTTTTTGAGGACACTTTGGATATCAGCAATAACATTGGCTCAATTGGACTTCTCCCTGGATATAACATGTATGCACTCTCACATGTGCAGAACAGAGTTGGCCTTCAAGACATAAACAAGTGAATAATATAATGGCCATAAAACAACTTGGTTTTTGTTCTTTTCTGCTCTCAAACTTCTATTTCTAGGTAGGCAGGACTGTGTTGGCTTAACCTCAGGATCGGGGGACCTGCCCCATTAAGAAAAAGAGGGCAAAAATATTGGCCCACCAGGTTCCTAGTCACTGCCTATCTTTTCTATACTCTCCATAGGGATCAACCATGTATACGTGGTCAGGTGGGTGTTGGTTCCAGATGTGATACGGAGGAGGGCTTGAAGGTCTCATCTTGACCAGGGAATGCAGCAGAGTCTTTATTGAAAGATCTTAGGGCCTGGCCAGATAGCTCAGTAGTTTAAAGCACCTGCTTAGACAAGCTTAGGCAAGCGTAGTGGACCATAGTTCAATCCTCAGCACCACATGCCATGCCAGCCCTGTCCCCAGGGAGGGCTGAGCCAGCTACAAAAAAAATCTGAAAGAAATTTAAAGTTCAATATAAACAGGAAAAAAACCCAGACCCTTTTCAAATTCAAACACTCAATTAAAAAAAGAAGGCATCTGGGATGAATACATACTTCTCAGATGAAGAAATAAAGTGGCAGATAAATATATGAAAAAATGTTTAAAATCACTAGTCATCTGAGAGATGCAAATAAAACAACACTGAAATCCCATTTCACCCAAGAAAGAATGTCTATCATCAAGAAATCAACCAATTGAGACTGGGTGTGGTGGTGAGTGCCTGTAATCCCAGCTCTTGGGAGGCTGTAAACAGGCAGGTCACTATGAGTCTGATCTGGTGGTGAGACCCTATAGACCCTGTACCAAACACACGAAAAATTTAGAGTTCAAATGTCAAGATCTTGTTTCTACAAGCACAATTTATCAATTTTTCTGGATGATCCAGCTCATTTAAAGTCATGTGTATCCTTTATAATTGAGCACAACATCACACAGACATCCATGTTTGTACAATTAAATTGTGTTGCTCACCTGTTCTCTACCAAGAGTCAGCAAAGGCTGGTCCACCAAATCGAATTCATCACCTGCTTTTGGGAGTAGATTTCATTGGAACAAAGCCTCTCATAAGTGTTTGTGTTAGCATCTATCGCTGTTTCTGCTCTAGGATGACAATTTCCTCATCCTGCTCTACATTGTCATTGACATTTCCAACCACTCTGTGAATATCTGGATCAACCACCAAAGCCTGCCAGGCCATTCCAGCTTTGTTAGTTTCTGTTTATTTCTTTCAGTGTTTTCTTTATTTACTTCATACATATAAGGATTCAGAAAATTGCATAATCTCATTAATCAGCACACTACCCAATGAGAAATACCCTTTTTACCACTTAATGTGTTTCACTTCAATTCTCTGTAGTCTCATTTTGTAGAAGCCTTGCAATTTTTCTTTTTCTGAAAATTATATATATACATATATATATGTATATATATATCTCATAATTAATCATAGATCAAAAGGAGAAATAAAAAATTTCAAAAACTTTTAAAAGAGGGCTTGGGGAGATGGCTCAGGGGAATAAGCACTTCCCTGGCAAGCACAAGGGCCTGAGTTCAATCATTGGTTCTATGAAAAATACCAACCAACCAAACAAACAAAAAAAAAACTCTTAAAAGATAAATAAGAGAAAATCTAGATGGGATTGAGTTTTGTACATGACCCCTGAAGGTAAGAATCACCAACTTAGACTCCATTAAAATTAAAATTTTACATTTTATTAAATTCTCCACCAAAGGTAAATAGACACATCACAGGCCAGGAGAAAAATCTGCGAAAGACATATCAGATAAAGGAATGTTGTCCAACACATACAATACACTGTCGAAACTCAACAATGAGCACAGAAACAATTTACTTTAAAAACATAGGCCAAAGATCCTAGCACACATTGTATCAAACAGATTTGTAGATGGCAAAGAATCATGGGAAAAGATAATCTCCATGTCATATATCATCAAGGCAGTGCAAATTAAGATAATGAGACACCATTGTGTGCTATTCAAATGGTCCAAATCCTTCGTCCCACTGGCATAAGTGTAGGTGAAATGTGGATAACAGGAACTGTTATTCATTGCTTGGGGGGATGGTACAGCCAAACCTGGAGGACCATTGGCTGTTTCTTATGAAGCTACATGTACTCTTACTATGGAGCATACCAATCATGGTCTTTGGTATTTATCTATAGAAGATGAAAGTTTATGTTCACACAAAACCCACATTACAACTATTCATAGCATCTTTATTCATAACTGCCAAAATTGGGATGCAACCAAGGTGGTTTTCTGTAAATAACGGGATGAAAATAACTGTGATGCATTTAGACAATATAATATTATTTAACACACAGAAGAATGAGTTGGTCAGGTATCATGACACATGCCTGGAATTCCAGTATTTTTGATGCTTACACAGGAGAATCTGCAAATTAATCACTAGACTACATGGTAAATTCAAGGCCAGCTTGAGTTATATAGATAGACCCTACCTATGAAAAAAAAAAAAAAAGCAGAAAGGAATTCGTTATGAAGCCAAGAAGAGATGCAGAGAAGCCCTAATGCATTTTACTAAGCGAAAGAATCCAATTTCAAAAGAGCACATACTGTGCAATGCTAACTACCCTATCTTCTGAAAAAGATAAAACTATCGAGATAGTAAAGAGCTCTGTTTTTTAATTGTAGGGATAAATTAGGGAAACACAGGTGTTATGGCTTGTGTCTAATTCTCCCACCAAAGCCTTGTGCAGTCATTGGAGGAGGCTTCTAGAGTTTGTGATTAATAATCCCTGCTCCGAGGCAAGGATTATGAGTGTGATTGCTGCGTGCAGCCTGGGGCAGAGAGCCCGAATATAATGTATGGAAGGGAGAGAGGCTTGTTAGCTGTGGCCGCTGCTGCTCGCCCCTTTGGCTCATTGCTGTTTTCCATAGCCAGGAACTCTGCCCTCTGCTATGTGCCCATCTGCCTTGGAGCCAGCCGAGTATGAACTGAAACCTCCACTAACTGTGAGCTAAATAAACTTTATCTTCCTTAATTTGAGGTGCTGGATATTTTGTCACAGCAAGGAAAAAAAAAAGTAACCAAGACAGTAGGGCACAGAGAATTTTAAAGTAGTGAAACTGTTCTGCTTGATAATGCAATGGGAGGGTCACTATGCATGGGTAACATCCTATAGAACACAGAACACCCTATGGTAAGCTGTGAATATTTAACAACAAGAACACAAACAACTAACTTTAGAAAAAGTAGGCAAAGGTCCTAACACACATTGTATCAAAACACATTGGTGAATAATCGTATGAAAAGGTTAGTGCTTCTCATATGTTCTCAAGGCAGTGCAAATTAAGATAAAGGGACCATGTAATATCCTTTCTCCGCCACACCCCAGAACCCCCTATTCCTGATTCATCACCTTTGCCAGCCTTTCTGCAGGAGGCTGTGGCACATCAAAGGGCAGGGTATGCCCGGCACCTCCTTCCCAGGCTGTGCTGCACAGGGGAGAAAGGAAGGCCAGCACAGACCTCTGAGCCCTCACCATCACATAGCCTGGGGAAGCTCTGGACAGCTTCCTCCTCCAGAGCCCTCACCTGTGGTCACTAACAGCAGCATCCTGGCCTATCCCAGGATCTCCTAGGATCAGGTCAGAGGACAGCACTGAAGTGACCTTGCTTTCTTCTCTGGACTACCATTTCCCAGTGGACAGGACCTGATGTTACCTGGAGTTTTAGGAGATGGAGAGGAGTGAGGACAGGAATCCATCTTAGCTGAACTCTTCTCCTGGCTTAGTGTTTCTTGGATGTGTAACTTGGGATATTTGTGTAACTCTCAACATTTCAGCTTCCCCTTTCCTAAGATGAGGATAAGTCTGCTACCTCACAGGCCTTTGAGAGTTACAAGAGGGATGTGGGCCCAGCAGCTCTCTGCAGTCTGCCTCACTAAAATTCAGTGAGTAATAGGGATTAGTATAATTATCTGGCCCAACAATCTGGTAGAAGGACCCGTGAGTAATGAGACAAGACCATGTTGGCTTCCAAATCAGTTACTAATTCCATATTAGTAACTCAGCGTTCTCAGGTGCTCCCTGTCACCTTACAATAAAGTTGCCTGACTATCCCAGTTTTAGAACAATCAATTTTATTCATGATTGATTCAAAAAAATTAAACT
>PVKA01055462.1:0-10319 GCA_004027165.1 Ctenomys sociabilis
AAAAAAAAAAAAAAAAAGCAAACCAACCATGAAATCCAAATCTATAAAACCTGTAACTTATTCTAAGCAAAACATGACCTCAGATACTCTGAGGAAAACTGTTCATGTCAAAAGGGTGGAATAAAATGCTGATGAACCAGAAATCCAGCAAAATTTTCACAGGTCAGTTAAAGTGAGAAAAAAAATTAATAAGGAATCAAGGACTCTAAATTGTAATTCTGAGGTTAAGACCGGTTTAGAAAAACCCAAGCTCATTCTGTATTCAAAAAGATCTCAAGTTCAAATTTGGTGCAAACCTCCACACCTTTGAGTACTCCTTTGATAAGCTTTTTCACTGTGGTCCACATTGCTCTAACAGATCTCATCATCCTACATAAATGGGACACTTATCGCATTCCAGCCACCAACAATGCCATCAGCCTAGGGCTTGCACGGGCAAGGAGTCTGAAGGGTCAGGTGAGAGAGGAGTTTGAGCTCTCCGGCTCTGAGCACTGTAAGGACTAGGAGGAACTGAAAGGAAGAAACCTGAGAAGACCTGCAAAGCTCATCAGAGAAGGAACAGCAGCACCGTAGCTTTTCAATGGCCACTGTTGTTCACTCCAGACCACATGACTACTATAAAAAGAGAAGGTTCAGATTATAGCTCCTCATTTGTTTCTGTTTTCTTTTGTTTTTGTATTTTAGGGAAAGGTCCACGGGGTGTTCAGGGTCTCACACTAGATCGGGCTTGTAGTGATCCGCCTGTTTACAGCCTCCCAGGAGCTAAGATTACAGGTAGGTGCCACCATGCCCAGTCTCAATCGCTGTCTCAGTGTGCTTGCAGGTGCTTTAGTCTGCTGAGCTATTTGGCTGGTCTTTGTAGCTCCTCATCTGAAAGCAAACACATGTAGGCTCTCAGCAAGCAGAGTGTGTGTGTGTGTGTGTGCGTGTGTGTGTGCGTGCGCGTGCATGCACGCGCATGTGTGAGAGAGAGACAGAGACAGAGAGACAGAGAGACAGAGATAGGGACAGAGACAGAGAAATACACAGAGAGAAAGAGAAAGAGACAGAGAGATGTGCATTGAAGAGAAATTGTATTTTTGGAGGGTGAGATCCCTGTGAGAACTTTTTTATAGAAAGCATTTACTTACTATACAAAAACTTGCAAAAACCACACTGACTTACAGTAGTCCTAGATCATGATAGAAAGACAGAGCTATTGAGTTTATGAATGTAGCATCCTGTTACATTTTTATTTGTTTTTGTTTTTGAGACAGGGTCTCACTGTGCAGTTCAGCCTGGCCTTGAGCTCACTTTGTAACCCACAGTGGTCTCGAACTTACAACGATCCTCCTGCCTCAACTTCCTCAGTGCTGGGATTACAGGGTTGCACCACCACCCTCGGCATCCTGTTATAATTTTACAAGTGCAGTCTGATCAACAGCTAATATACATGGAAATGCTTTATGATTGTACTCATATAAGAAAGTGTAACTTATTGTATTTGAAAGCAAAATCAAAACATTTTCTCAAATTAGAAAATTCTTATGCTGTTTGGGAATCGTGAGTATAATTTTATTTGGATTAGACAGTGAAAAGTGGGCAAGGAGAAAAGCTAGGAAACATGACAGGGGCAAAGCCATACATTTATACATACAAGGTAAGGCAGTGATCCTGAGACCTGTCAGCAGGTTGTTGAAACTAGCAGTTACTTGGTGGGATTCTCACCCTGACTAACTTTATATGCTAATACCTTATTTGGATTAAGTACTAGCAGTGAAATGTAAGGTTGATAATGCAAATTCTATTCTTCATTTGAAGGTTTTGAAAAAAAGATGCACACTACAGATTTAATAGCATCATCTCAAAATTATCAAACTTGACCTTATAATAATATTTGGTAGCTAAAACAACTTTTGATGAACCAGGAGAATTTGTATATAACATGAAATAGAGTGAAAACTTGTACTTCTTTTGAATATTTAAATGATTCTAACAGTTTCTTATGGCCAGAAAGATGGCTCAGTGGAATAACTGCTTCCTTGGCAAGTGCAAGGGCCTGAGTTCAATCCCTGGTTCTGCCAAAAAAAAAAAAGAAAAAAAAGACACTAACAGTTTCTTATGAATTTGAATCATTCCAAAATTTTAGAGTTGATTTTAGCATTGCTTTTCATTATTTTTTAGAATTCAATCTTTTGGGCTGGGGAGATGGCTCTGTAGAATAAGCACTTCTCTGGCAAGTGCAAGGGCCTGAGTTCAATCCCTGATTTTGCCAAAAAAGAAAAAAGAAAAAAAGAAAGAAAGAAAAGAAATAAAACTCAGTCTGTAGTAGTTTTATTACATTGCCTTTCCACTCTGTATTTAAAAAAAAAAAAAAACTTTGTTATCCTTCTGTGAGAAGAAAATGAGATGGAGTGGAGTGTACGTCTACACAAGATGGTTTTGATCAAGTGTTCACATTGCTGTTAAAGCTTTTATCAATACTGACAAGATAGCCTTCTTGGGCAAACCCAGCCAGGCACAGAGGACCAAGGTTCAATCCCCAGCTCCTCGGGTCTTACCAGACCCGCCTTTCAGGCAGCCTGAGCCAGCACTCTGACACCCTAAAAAAAAAATGCTCAATTTGCAGAGGCCGGGTGTTTGATTCCTGCGCCTGCCGTGCGGGCCCCACCCCTGGGCACGCTGAGAGGGCAATTGAGACTGAGAGTGGTGGCGTGCAGCTATAACCTCAGCGCTTGGGAGAGTGTAAGCAGGAGAATCACTGCGAGTCCGATCTAGTAGTGAGAGAATCACTGTGAGTCCGATCTAGTAGTGAGACTCTGAACACCCTGTAGACCCTTCCCTAAAATACAGAAAAAAGAACAAAAAAAAGAAGAAAAATATTGACAAGATAAATAACTTGAGCATCCTTATTTTCACTCATGAATGCTAATATTAGAACGACTTTTTAGGGGTCAGCCAAATAGCTTAGCATCTTAGGAAGATGCAGGGGCCTAGAGTTCGATTCCTGGGATTGCCATGCCAGACCTCCCCGCCCGCCCATGCGCGCTGAGATGGCAATTGAGATTGGGTATGGTGGCACACACGAAACGCGCCTTTAATCCCAGTTCTTGGGAGACTGTAAACAGGCGGGATCACTAAAGAATGACTTTTTCTAACATTGTTAGATTACGTAAAATTAAATTCAAAATTTAGACAGAGAATTTAGTATTTTATAATACATTATTTTGATAGGAAGAGACTGGTTGGAAAGGGAGATAAGGGAGTGTTCTTTAAAATGTAAGTTTTATGTCAAAGGGCTTCTTCATTTATGATTTAGCTCAAGCCTTGGCTTTAGTGCCTGTTATAGAGTATTTTTTGTACTTTATAACAAAATGCAGTTGTTTTTAAATGTTGTGACTTGTTTGAATACAATGTTATATTTATGCTGTATATGTCTTCTGACTTTTCATTTAGAACTCCTTATTCAGATACTCTATGGTGAGTTTGCTATTTTTAGATGTAAGAATGTTAAGGTTTGGATGGTACTACTTAGTGCCTGCTTAGTAAAAGCCAGCCCCTTTCTGTCTGCTAGAATCTTCTAAACATCACACACACATGGTTAGACAAACTGAAACTTTGGCAGAGTTGGAAGCTGTGTCGAGTATGCTGTACTATAGCTTTCTATTATGTACACTAGAGTTCTGAGGGCCCAGGCCTTAGGACTTTGCCCTGAGGTTTCAATGATGGGTATCACTTCTTAGTTATTTGTTGTAAAGTGAGGGTTAGGTGTTAGTTTCCTTTAAAAAAAAGATCTTTATGTAATCCAATACCACTTTTAGATCCTTCTCTAGAAAATCTAAATGTGTTGCATGTTAAATGTATAGGGACTTTTGAGTTCATCTTGTAATTGACCTGGACAACATAAACTGACACTGGAAACAATTAATTTTTCATACTACTGCAGTTTTGTCAATAAAAAAATATAAATAGGGCTGGAGAGATAGCTCAGTAGAATAAGTGCTTGCCTGGCAAGTGTAAAGGTCTGAGTTGGATCCCCCATTCCGCCAAAAAACCAAAAACCAAACACTAAAAACAAACCTATAAATAAAAAAGTGATTAATATTTAACTAGTCTTCTCTACTATTTTATATTTTATTTGCATATATCGAATTTTTTTTAAAATTTACCTTTCATACAATATGTATTTTCCTATTTTAATCCATATGTAAGAATATAAATTTATTAGCAATGTTTTTTAAAAAGAAGATGATGAAGAGAGTAAAAAAAAGCAGCCCAAGGGCCAGCCAAATATCTCAGTGGGTTAAAGTACCTGCAAGCAAGTCCAGGGGCTGGGAGTTCGATCCCGGGCCTGCAGTG
Source organism: Ctenomys sociabilis (assembly GCA_004027165.1). Taxonomy (NCBI): domain Eukaryota; kingdom Metazoa; phylum Chordata; class Mammalia; order Rodentia; family Ctenomyidae; genus Ctenomys; species Ctenomys sociabilis. The sequence goes on from PVKA01055462.1 coordinate 4,339, forward strand.
CTAGCCACCCCCCCAGCCCACCCCACTGAGCCTTCAATTGAGACTGGGCATGGTGGCACATGCCTGTAATCCCAGCACTTGGGAGGTTATAAACTGGAGAATCACTAGGAGTCCGATCTAGTAATGAGACCCTGAACACCCTGTAGACCTTCCTTAAAATACATGAAAAAAAAAAAAAAAAGCAGCTCAAAGAATGAGATGAACATTTTGCAAATCATACAGATATTAAAGGATCTTTTGTATAAAATACATAAATAACTAATTTAATTAATTAAAAAACAGTTAACATGGGAAAAACATCTTTTTTTTTTTTTTTTGTCTTTTTGAGACAGGGTCTCACTATGCAGTTCAGGCTGGCCTTAAGCTCACTTTGTAGCTCAGGCTGGTCTTGAACTCACAACAATCCTTTTGCCTCAGCCTCCCGAGTGCTGGGATTACAGGCCTGCGCCACCACGCCCGGTTTAAGACATCTTAATAGATATTTCATCAAATAAGACATGCAAATGGTTAACACACGCATAAAATTACATTCAACTTTATTAGTTATAAAAGAAAAAAAATCCAAATATCACTCCATATCCACTAAGATGGCTATCATAAAAATTAGAGTATTGAGAGTTTGTATCATATTCTGTCTTGTGACATTAAAACTACCTTTTGCAATAAAAGGCTACTTCCACCCCCCCCAAAAAAAAACAAAGTCCAAATGGCACCAAGAATAAATTGCAGTGATAGATTTTTATTAGGTATAACACGTACATAGGTGCAAGGTACTGTAGTGGTACGTAAAAGTGATTTAGTGTAATTAAATGAACATATTTTGAAAAAAATAAATAAATAAACCATTTCCCCCTCATTTAAAACAGAAACCAAGAAAATTAGAATACTGAGTGCTGGTGAGAATGAAGAAAAAAATTGAACACTCACACCCTGTTACAGGTAATGTAAAATATTGCAGCCACTGTGGAGTGCAGTTAGTTACTCAAATGATTAGACAAAGAGTTATTAAATATCCCAGTAATGCTACTCTTAGGTATGTGACCATGTGAAATGAAAAAATACCTCAAACAAAAACTTGTACCTGGGTGGACCAAATAGCTCAGCGGATTAAGGTGCCTGCTTAGGCGGACTCAGGGGTTGGAGGTTCCATCCCTGGCCTGCTGTGCTGGCCTGGCCCTTGGGTGTGCTGAGATAGTGATTGAGTCTGGGTGTGGTGGCACCTGCCTGTAATCCCAGCTCTTGGGAGGCTGAACACAGGAGGATCACTATGAGTCAGATCTACATAGTGAGACCCTGTAGACCTTTACTAAAAAAAAACACCAAAACCACAACAAAAAAAACTTGTACCTGACCATTCATAGCATAGTCTCACTATGCTATAGTCTCACTAGCATAGTTTCACAAAAAGTGGAAACAACCCAATGCCCATCAGTTGATAACTGGATAAACAAGATGTGGTCTATTGGAACTGGGGCGATGGCTCAGTGGAATAAGTATTTCCCTGGTAAGCATAAGGGCCTGAGTTTAATACCCGGTTCTGCCAAAAAATAAAATAAAATAAAATGTAGTCTATTCAAACAATGGGTGAAAATACTTGGCAATAAAAACTCAGGGGAGTACTGATGTATGCTACAGCACAGAGCAAATGGGAACATTTTTCTAAGTGAAATAAAGTGATCAGAAAGGATTACATGTTGTATAATTTCACTTACATGAAATGTTAAGCATAAGCAATTTTATAGAGACAAAAACTAGGATTACATATGGGTTAGTGGAAAGTGGGAAATGAATGATAATAGGTATAGGGTTTCTTCTTGGGGCAATGAAAATGTTCTAATATTTTATTTATTTATTTATTTATTTATTTATTTATTTATTTTCTGTCTTTTTGAGACAGGGTCTCACTATGCAGTTCAGGCTGGCCTTAAGCTCACTTTGTAGCTCAGGCTGGTCTCGAACTCACAACAATCCTCCTGCCTCAGCCTCATGAGTGCTGGGATTACAGGCATGCACCACCACGCCCGGCTAATAAATGTTTCTGTCACAAGTGCTTTTGTGTGCAGTTTTTTTTTTTTTTTTTCGGAACCAAGGATTGAACTCAGGTCCTTGGGCTTGCCAGGGAAGCACTTATTCCACTGAGCCATCTCCCCGGCCCCTTAATGTTCTAATATTGATTGTGGTTCTGGTTGGACAACATTTGAGCTTACAAAATCTATTGTGTGTGTGTGGTTCTGGTTGGACAACATTTGAGCTTACAAAATCTATTGTGTGTGTACCTTAAGTGGGTGAGTGTATGGTATATACACTACTTCTTAATAAAGGTGTTATCATTTATTTTCAAAGAAGCAATTCATTTTTCTTGGAGACTTGTTCACATAATGTGCTCAATACAGAAGACAAAAAAAGAGTGCCAGAGAATCCAGAGAGAAGAGGAGATCTATGAGGTCCTTTCTGGCCAGCAGAGTTGCATAAAAGAGTTCTGTTCCTCAGGATCGTATAACAGAGGTAATCTGGTGATTCCTGAGTCAGAAAAGAACAAATTGCTATTCCGAAGGATCTTTGGGACCCATAGAAGAAATTCTTTTCCTCTTCTTCCTATGAAAAAGGAGGAGATGCAAAGGGCAAAGCAGCATCTTCAGTGAAAAGTTTTGAGGCCTGGAACTAGAGGAGAAAAATGAAAGGAATGAGACCCATTTCTGAAGCCCTTGAGGAAGCGGTGCAGGACTCGAGGTGAGGGTGAGGTCCTGGGTAGGGCTGGCTAGAGTGCAAGAAGATGCAGAGCTAGTATGCTATTCATGGTCACATGAATAGTGTGAGGACTTCGTGTTTTGTATAATTTCATTTAGCTCAGCTAGCTTTTTATTAGTGTCTTCTGTAAACTCTTTGATTGTTTCATTTAATACTTCCTTAGCAGCCGTCTCGTATGGCTGGCGAGATAGCTCAGAAGACTAAATGCCTGTTTAGGCAAGCACAGGGACCTGGGTTCTGTCCCTGGTGTGACATGCCATGCTGGCCCTGCCCCAGGGTGCGCTGAGCTGCCCTGAGAGACTGGGTGTACTGGTGCACGTCTGTAATCCCAGAGCTGGGGAGGCTGAAACCAGGAGGATCACTGTGAGTCTAGCTGTGTAGGAAGACCCTGTACCAAATACGTTAAATATATATATATATATATATATATATATATATATATATATATATATATATATATATACAGTCTTTTGCCTCTGCTTCAAGACCCAGCCACGTCTGTTGATTTGGAAGGGAGAAATGCAGTACACTACCAACAGCAAGTCATCCAGCAATAAGCCTCAGAATTACGAATATCAGCAGTATATCGAGCTCCATAGAGACAGCACCGGGGCAAGTGAGAGCCAGACAGGCACTGGGTGACTCTGTACCTCACTGAGGAAAACAAGTAAACATGGGCAAAGGAGATCCTAAGAAGCCAAGAGGCAAGATGTCATCATATGCATTCTTTGTGTAAACTTGCTGAGAGGAGCACAAGAAGAAGCACCCAGAGGCTTCCGTTAACTTCTCAGAGTTTTCTAAGTGCTCAGAGAGGTGGAGGACCATGTCTGCTAAAGCAAAAGGAAAATTTAAAGATATGGCAAAAGCAGACAAGGCTCGTTATGAAAGAGAAATGAAAACTTATATTCCTCCTAAAGGAGAAACAAAAAAGAAGTTCAAGGATCCCAATGCACCCAAGAGGCCTCCTTCAGCCTTCTTGTTCTGTTCTGAGTATCGCCCAAAAATCAAAGGAGAACATCCTGGCCTCGCCATGATGTCACAAAGAATCTGGAGAAATGTGGAATAATACTGCAGCAGATGACAACCAGCCATACGAGAAGGCTGCTGAGCTGAAGGAGAACTATGAAAAGGACATCGCTGCCTGCCGGGCTAAAGGAGAACCTGATGCAGCAAAAAGGGAGTTGTCAAGGCTGAAAAAAAACAAGAAAGAAAGGAAGAGGAGGAGGAGGAGGAAGATGAGGATGAAGAGGAAGAGGAGGATGAAGAAGAGGAAGAAGAGAATGAAGAAGAAGATGATGAATAAGTTGGTTGTAGTGCAGTTTTTTTTTCTTGCATTTAACCTCCCTGTATACAACTCACTCCTTTTGAAGAAAAAAAAATTGAAATGTAAGGCTGTGTAAGATTTGTTTTTAAACTGTACAGTGTCTTTTTTTTTTTTTTTTTTTTTTTTTTGTATAGTTAACACACTACCGAATGTGTCTTCAGATAGTGCTGTCCTGGTGGTATTTTCAATAGCCACTAACCTTGCCTGGTACAGTATGGGGGTTGTAAATTGGCATGGAAATTTAAATCAGCTTCTTGTTGGTGCACAGCACGAATTAGTTGTATATGGGGACGGTAGTTTTTCATCTTCAGTTGTCTCTGATGCAGCTTATACAAAATAATTGTTGTTCTGTTAACTAGAGTATCACTCTGGAATTGCAAAAAAGAAGTTGCAACTGTTTTGTTGACATTCTGAATGCTTCTAAGTAAATACAATTTTTTTTATTAGTAAAAAAAAAGAATTACGAATATCATAAAGGTAATCCAGGTGTTGGCGAAAAGAGAAAACCCATTAATAGCAACAATTATTTGACCCTGGCAATATCAAGAAAATTAGCAACAATAACACCATCCAAGACACACTGAATATTGCCATAGCATCAGCTCCAGTAATGCACCACTAACCATAGAAAAGAAGCTCACGATTACAATATAAACACTAAGACAACCCAGATATGTTGACATGCAGCATATGGTGCACTAAGTACAACTGTACCTGTGCTAATTAAGGAAAGGAATTCAACAGTAATAATGTAGAGTTAAGTATCTAAAGGGTGATAAAATTTAATAGCTACACTGTTGAGGATAGAGGGGTTGGGAGTGAGAGAGAGCAAGAGAGAATTTTTGAAAAATTAGATAAGAGTTGAGACAAAGCATCCTATTACTAGGTAGAAGGATATTTGTAGGACTGGATAATAGTAACAGAGAAACAAATGAGAAATAAAAGATTAAAAGGGAAGATAGGAGAGAAGAAACAATATGGAGAATAAAAGTAGGAAAAGCTTAGAAGGAAAACAGGAGAACGAAGAAAAAAAAAAGAGAGAGAAAAGAGAAAGGGAAATTGCCAAGGTATAAACCAGTGAAGGAGAAAACAAAGTTCAAAAACAGGAAGAAATTTTTCTGTATTGCTGAATGATTGGTTTTCCTCCTGGATCTGCTGTCTTGGAGTCCTGTGATTTGTGGTTCTCTCTGCCTGGACTTATGACCTGTGGGTATGCGAGGTGCCGGCCTTAATCCAGAGGCTTCTCCGTGTTCTCCAGACAGTGGCACTGTTCAAGGTGAGACATGTCCTCTCTTGTGCCCATAGATGAGAAGCCAGCCGTATCCCAGAGCCATGCTGGGTGCAGGCAGTAAGGCAAGGGTGCAAGTTCTCAGTGCTTCACTCAGACCCAGGACAACTCTGGATGGGCCTAGCCTTCCACTGTGGGGACATGGCCTGTGCTCTTAGGGGGTCTCTTCACAGCCTGCTTCCTGTCCATTGTGGCCTCTGATGCCTGCCCCTCACCCAGTGTTGTAGTTAACTAATTGTGTCAACTTGAGTAAGAGATGTCAGACTAAACAGGATCAGCATGGTTCTGCATGTGGCTGAAGCAATTTACCGAAGTCAAAAGACCCACCCTGCGGTTGTTTGTGCCTTGAATAAGATAAAAGGGAAACAAAGAAGGAAGGCTGGCTTCTGTTTCTTTGAGGAGGTCCAATCTTCACCTTCCCCCTAGATGTAATCTCCTGGCTTTCAGTCCAGCCTCTTCAGTCTTCAAGCACAGACCCTTTGAGCTCTGATATAAACTTTCATGGGCGCTTGAGGCCTTTGACTGGATCCTTTGACTCTGTAGGGCACAGACAGCTCTTTTACACTCTTTCACCCTTGAGCTTGTAGGCAGCCATTGTAAATCAGTCTTGTGAATTCTTAT
>PVKA01055463.1:0-10316 GCA_004027165.1 Ctenomys sociabilis
CTGTCGTTGACCACTCCGCAGGAACACAGGCTCTGCTTCCCCGTACGGGCCACCACTTGTCGCGCGCAACCTCGGCCGGCAAGGAAGACGCGACAACCAGCTCTTCTTTCCACGGTTTATTCAGGACCCCTATACAATCTCCTTCCCCTGCTAGCTAGCTTTCTTGCTTCCTCCTTCTAGTCTCCCATCTTAGTCTAACGTAGGGGAAACCCGCTCGTGGCTTTGAACCAGTGGGCGTCCAACCCCGGAGTGCCACGTGGGCACAGCCGATAGGTCCAGGTACACGGAAGCAACGCCCTAGTCCTTAGCCTTAGCCAAAACGAGAAGTTATTTGCTATGGAGAGCATCCACCCCCAGGTGAGGATGAAAGAGGAAGCCAGCGCCATCTTTAAGGTGTGGCTGTGTCTTTAAGGCGTGGCTACTCGCAGCTCTCTACACATTGTCTTGCCCATCTTATGAGTATAAATGTATGATTTTGTCCCTGTCCTGCTTCCCAGTTTTTTTCCTTGCCCTCTCCTCATTGTCCAATCCTCAAGTTCTTGCTTTCCTTTTAATTGTGCTAAACTTTTTTATTTGTAAATCTTCTTTTGAGTACTTATACTAGTGAGACTACATGATATTTTCACATGTGGGTCTGGTTTATGTCGCTTATAAGTACACCTTCAAGTGGCATCCAATTAAATATAAGTGCTTCAAGTTTATCATTCTTTATAGCTGAGTAATACTCCATTGAATAAAAATACCACATATTTTTCAGCCATTCCTCATGTGACGGGTATCTTGGTTGTTTCCAAGATTTGGCTATCACAAATTGTGCTGCTATAAACATAGGTACACATATATTACTATGATATGAAGTTTTCAGTTCCTCTGGGAAAATTCCCAGTAGGGAGATAGCTGGCTTGAATGGGATTTCCAGTGCCAGTTTTTTAAGGAGTCTCCATACTGATTTCCATAATGGTTGTACCAATCTACATTCCTACCAGCAGTGGAGAAGAGTTCGCTATTCTCCACAGCCTCTCCAACATTTGTTGTTTGTTGATTTGTTTATCATAGCCATTCTTCTTGGGGTGAGATGGTATCTCAGCGTTGTTTTAATTTGCATTTCAGGAATGGTTAGTGATTCGGAGCATTTTTAAAATATATTTATTTGCTTCTTTAATTTCATCCTCTGAGAAGGAGGATGAAATTGGATGCCCATTTCTGGATTGGGTCTTAAAATTAGGGGCCCTAGTGTTTTTTTAGTTCTTTATAAATTCTACACAGAAAACCTTTTCTGAGTGCTTATTAGGTAAGATTTTTTTTTTTTTTTAATTTGTGGGTTGCTGTAGGAGATACTTCCTGGTCCTCGTCTCAGTCCAAGAAACCAATATTTGTAATCTCAAAGTTATGTTATTGGAATCCCATCAAGTTGATGAGTACTGCATTTAAGAATAGGGTGTTCTGGATCTGTCTCTTCGAGGACAGGAAAGCACATTGTCCGTGGATTTAACCTCAAGTCACTGTACTTTGGCCTCCTTAAGGGTGGGGAAGGAGGAGGCACTTCTTAACCTGATGGTTCTGTATGCCTGAGAAAAGAACTGTAGGGAGTGGAGGGGCGGTGGGGAGAACAGGGCGAGGATTATCTACATTTTTTAAAGAGACTTCCTTGTTTTCTAGAAGACCATTATGAAAGTCCTGTCCCAGGTGATCCAACTCTTTTGTTATAGTTCCAACAGAGCTCTTCTCAATTACAATTACCTTGTTTACTACCCTTGGGTCAGCATCCTTGGAATGCCTTGCAATGGTAAACTGTTGATCTGCATTCCTTCCTGGGCTGTTACAATGGAGGGCCCAAATGGCTCCCTTTACCACGTTATAAGTGGCTATAATTTGTGGGTGAATTTTTCTTTTCTGAGCTTTGACTACATAGAAGCTCTTACCAATTTCATCCCAAATCTTGAGATCCAGCATACCAACTTTGTAGTTATCTCATGGAGTAGTCTAAAAACTTGCTTAGATGGCACCTTAATACCAGCGTCTTTTAACAGTTTCATAATCAACAAACTAAATTCTTTCTCTTCTGTGGATAAAGACTGAGCTTGCCCCATTGTTACCCTTGACAAAAAGATTCCTATTTGCTACTTGCGTCTGAGCACTATAATTAATAAAATGCTCCGCTTACCTTTAAATTGGTCACGCAAGGTCCAGTGGGTCGCCTGCACTTGATTCTGGTAAGTGGTCGTTGTGTTGCGAAGGTCATGTGATCAGGCCACATCAGGCGCCAAATGTAGGAGACACTTCCTGGTCCTCGTCTCAGTCCCAGAAACCAATATTTGTAATCCCAAAGTTACGTTATTGGAATCCCATCAAGTTGACTCCAATCTACCATTTTCCATGCAGCCCATGGCGAAAATGGGGACACTAAATTATGTTTTTAATCATCAGGGAGTCAAGGGGCTCTAGGTCCAGCCACGAAGATGGCTTCCTGGAACCAAGAGAGCTACCCAGGGCCTCACCTGGTTTTTATTCAGTGGGGGAGTGGCTTGAGGAGGATTGACTGAGAATCAGGGGAATTAGGTGACTACTATGAGCTGAGCTAGGCGGGTGGCCTAAATTTACCTCTGCCATATGCAGAGAGGATATGCAGAAAGTGACACACACTGTATAGTGTTTAATGTTTTGGGAAGTCTAGGGCTTCAGCTTTGATGTAGTCTTTCAAGCCCCAGGAAGTCATAGCCTCTTTCTTGAGGTTGATCCCGGCTGACAGCGCGGAGCATTAGCTCTACCATCCTGTCTCCACCCAGCTCACATTAAGGAGCAGCAGGCTTACCAGGGAAACACGCATGCCACCTTCAAAGACCATCACCAGCACCTCAGCTAGACCAATATACATTGCTTAAGGCCAACTGAAGGATAAACAGAAGTCCTAGCCAGCTCTGTACATAACAATACAAGGAAATAGGATCAGGCTCAGTCAAAATGGAGACAGTCGCTCTTCTTTCAAGGAGAGCTGCTGGGTGTGCCCTCCACATGGGACCAATGAATATTTCCTGGCTCAAGACTTACAAGCCATAAGTGTTTTGGTCTTACCCTCAACCCCTCTGTATCCAAACCCTGTACTCTTCTCAGTTTGCTGAACAGTATACCTAGACTTTGTATACTGTGTTAGACTTTAAGGGTGCCTTATAGGGCAGGACACTATGCACTCCTTGGGGATCAGCTCCAAGATCCTGGTGATCTATATTCACAATTGGCTGAGTTTTAAAAAGGGCAGGGGTGACTATTACAGAGGACAGGACTCCTGTGCAGCCCTTCTTACGCATCCTCCAAGGCCCTAAGAACTTCTCTACTTAATTTGTGGCTAGATTACAAGGAACCATTCACAGACAGGTTTTGAATATGCAAGATTTGGAATTCTAATTATATAATTTGCATATGCAAATGCTAATCTAGACTGCAAGCAAGATTTAAATCCTATAAAATCAACCAGTAATCTGACAACATATATTTGAGTTTGTCAGAATATTGGAACTGAACCATATAAGAAAACCATGATAGCTCAGGTTATTGATAGTTTTATTAATGCAGAAGTAGGTAATATAAAATGTTTTAACTATGGAAAAATGGCACATATTAGAAAAAATTGTATAGTTCTTGCTGGATCTAATAGAATAGTTGCAACAGGAAGAGGGAACAATACTACAAGTATGGAATGTTTGAGTCCCACGATTGGGCCAGATCTGAGATGACAAGAAAGGATACATTGGGACAAACACTTTCGTTCTAAAATTCATGAGTATGTTACACCTTCGCCAAAAACAAACATAAAAACAAAAATGATCTAAAGACCTTTCCTCAGACAAGCCAAACAATAGAGGAAATACAACATTGAGTCTAAATGTCAGTCAGTTTCATCCAGTGCAAATATGTCAGTGGATTCTCCCCCTGAGATTTATCATGAACCAGACAGGGCTGGCCCTAAATTAGATAAAAGATTTTAATATTATCCAAATTCTTTCTATAAGAGATGTCTTCTAACTGACCTACAAAAAGTTCTAATTAATCTTTTTTATAATTACAGACTTTAAAAAATTATAAGAAAATTTGTTATATTTCAATTTGGCCAAAAATGTATTTAGGAACACTTTGATTTTATAAGCAAATTGACTTGTATGTGTTTTTGTTTGTTTCTCTGTTCAATTTGTAAATAGCTTTTTAATTTGTACCCAACAAAAATTTTTTTTTTGGATTTTTTTTTTTTTTTTGTCTTTTTGAGACAGGGTCTCACTATGCAGTTCAGGCTGGCCTTAAGCTCACTTTGTAGCTCAGGCTGGTCTCAAACTCACAACAATCCTCCTGCCTCAGTCTCCCGAGTGCTGGGATTATAGGCATGTGCCACCATGCCCTGCTTTTTTGGATTTTTGAAGCACTTGGCTATAATTTTCTTTGGTTTATAGATAAATGTCATCTAAATTAAAGATATACTTCCACCATGGTTGCCAGCTAGTCAAAATGATGTTAAAATTGTTTCTGTAACTGTTGTGCATATTATTGTTTATGTATTATGACTTTAGAGTCTCTCGTTGTTCAAATGTAATGTTGAAGTGTTGAGATTGTGATTTTATGGCTATCAAAATTTTATTAAGATAATTAAAATCCCGTAGAGTGGAGAGAGATTGTCAGACAGGTCACCAGCTGATGAATAAAAAATATTTTTCTGGAATAACATTAACCAGATTATATTCGTCAGTCAGGAGCCCTAATAATCTCTATACACTTCTGGGAGACACATCAATAAATATTGTTCAAAGTATGTTATTGTGATATGTTTATGTTGGTCATTGTCAAAAGGTTAAGTTTTCAAAATTAAGTCAATAAGGTTTTCTGATTGAAAGATGCTCTTGGTCCAAAATTAAATTAAGAAACAAAATAATGACAATTTCTCTATTACTAATCTTATGGTGTATTGAATGTATGCATGCCTGCCAAATATATGGTCTTCTAAAATGTAAAACTGGGATTGTTCATAGTGATAGGCAGTTTCTTTCGGATCCAGACGTCTGCATTTCTCTTGTTCTCCAGATAATTATAAGATGTTCATGTCAAGCCAATGTGAGATCATCATTTAAATGATAATATTTTATCACTTATGATAAAAATTCATGTGATATGTATGCTATGTAGATGCCACTACATTTAGAGATACTTAGATATTAAGTAGCTGAGATCATGTTTCAAATTTCTTCAATGACAACTTATTAAAGAATGACAAATTAGGTAAAAGCCTTTTATGTACTAGGCAAGGCTGCTAGATTTGCTACAAGACAAGGGTTATGAAGTAAATGTCCAGTAGCATGTTTTTATAAGCGTTAGATTATGTGGGATGTGGGTGACCTTCTTGTACGTGTGCTGCCTCAGCCAACATCATACTAGTAAAACAGGCTGATAATCTGAGTTTGGGACAAAAAATTTTGAATGTGTTTGCTACACATGCAGTACAGGCCTTGCTAAAAGGACCTGGCAGTAAGTGGCTATTGGTATTAAGGTGGCCCAGTACCAAGGGACACTTCTGGAAGTGCTCCTCACTCTTGAGAATATATAGTTCATCAACCCTGCTTCTCTCTTCCCAGTGTCTGTGGTGCCCCTTGAACATGATTGCACGAGGCAGTCTAGTTGGCTGGAGTAGACTGTGACCTTCAGAAGGCTGCAGAATTCCGATCCAGCTCTGCTCTCAGATGGAAGGAGTATGTGTCTGCTGGGCTTCAGAGAGCTGAAGTGCCAGTTATCACCTTCAAATAGACTGTCCTGTATGAGGCTTTGCCTCCTGAAAAATCAGCCCAGAAATCTGAACTGATCTGGCCCTTGGAGATAGGAAAACATAACAGGTAATTTTTTTTTTTACTGACTCCTATGTGTTTGCCTTCATGAGCATGGTACAATCTTCCTGTGCTATCTGCCAGGAGAGAGACCTCCTAACTACAGGAGGCAAAGACATTAGGAATTTCTGGGAGATACTTAACTTGTTGCAGTCTGTTTGGCTATCCAACAAGGTGGCCATGATCCATTATCCAGGCCACCAGAAAGGCTCTTCAACATAGGCCTAGAGAAACAGAGCAGCTGATTTGGCCACTTAATGAACTGCCAATGCAGAATCACTCCTGGTTGCCCAAGTCTTAAAGCCCCTCTTCATAAACCACCTAACTACTAAGAAGAACTAAAGTGCTCTAAAACAGAAAAGGCTGCAGAAAAAAAGGATGGCAAGTTTTTCCAGGGCAAAAGGTGTTCCTAGAGGTAGGAGGTTTTGTGGTGTAGGCTTCAAAAACCCATTTGATAAAAATACCCATGGTAGAGCTACTTGGTTGTCACTTCTTTATCTCTAGACTTCAGACTTTGTGCACCTTGAAAGCCATCTGACATGTAGCTTGTGCTCATAAGAACCCATTTTCTCACATATAGCCAAGAGTGCGAAGGCAGAGAACATTGCCACTTGAGGACATTAAAGTAGAGGTCATGGAAATTAAACCTATTATGGAAACAAGAAGTACCTGTTAGTCCTCCTCTCTACCTGTACAGGTTGGATGGAGGCTATCCCCAGGAGCACCTACACTCCCAGACAGGTGGTCAAAGCCCTGATGGAGTTGTTTATTTCCTGGCACAGGCTCTCCTCCTTATGGTAGGTTCAGATAATGGACCTGCTTTGTGGATCAAATGGTTAGAGCCTTTTGGCAACTTTAGGGTTAAAATGAAAACTATACACAGCCTATTAGCCACAGAGCTCTGGCCATGTGGAAAAGGCAGAATTGAATTTTGAAGACTAGCTCTTCCAAGACTCTGGGGCAAGCTGGGTGGCTAGCTTCCAGTGGCCCTGCTTTGAACTCATTTTTTCCCCATACTAGGACGGGTTCACTCTGAAATTATGTTTGGGAGGCCTCTACTGACAGTGCCTGTCATAGAAGGGCTGAAAGAAGTTGTAACGCCGAATTTACACAAGCAGGATTTGAAGGACATTCAGGGGCTTGTGTTGCAATGACACTCTATTCCAATTTGGTATCTCATGCACTTATTCAAACAGGGAGGCAAAATGTAAATTAGAATGTGGAGGGATGAGTCTTCCAACCGAAGCGTGTGAGCCACATGGTACCACGCTAACCGTGTCTACTTCTCTTAAGGTCACAGGTTGTTCTCCCCAATACCATCACCCCTGAACCAAAAAGTGGGTACCAGAACTCCCTGAGGGGTCAACTCAGTTGACACAACCACCTGTGCCTGAGATCCCTCCCACATAACAGATGACTGCTTTGTGATGCTCTCAAGAGTTGCAGCAGAAGCCGGGCATGGTGGCATATGCCTGTAATCCCAGCACTCGGGAGGCTGAGGCAGGAGGATTGCTGTGAGTTCGAGACCAGCCTGAGCTACAAAGTGAGCTTAAGGCCAGCCTGAACTGCATAGTGAGACCCTGTCTCAAAAAGACAAAAAAAAAAAAAAAAAAAAAAAAAAAGAGTTGCAGCAGAAATTGGCCAAACTAAATCCCAGTGATGACTCTGATCATGGTATGGATCTCAGCCTAGATACTGTGTACAACCTCAGTATCAACTGTACCCCAAATGAAAACAGTCACTTTGGGTGGACTTGGAGAACACCTTTGCAATTACACCACTGAATGTCCACAAACAGATTCTATTAAATTCAGGTGAGCTGAGCTGGCCTCTGCACATCCCTTGTGGCAACAAACTGTTGAATTCACCATTCCTATACGTAAATCTTGGGAACAGAAAGGCCAAATAAAGGACCATGTATGTCTTAAGAAGGGAAAATATATCTTTGAGGGGCAAATTATGGGGCAAAAGAGACTCCATTTTGTTTTGTAATTCCATTTTGAAGTTAACTTAAGTTCACTTAAACTGTAGATAGGCTCATTCACCTAGCCCCTCCCAGGCAGCTAATCATAAATCATTAAGAGAAAAACAAGGTCGTAAAGTTAAGAACACGTAGTTAAGACAAATTGGAATGTAGGGCAAATGTTAAGCCACAATGTCTCACAAACAGACGGTCAAGTGTCTGGGAAATATAAATCTTGTGCATTTTTGTAAAATTCCTGAGAATGAGATAATATGGTGAAGTGGTTGCTATGGGAACCTGAAAAGTATATAATCTGGAAGTAAAGTCCAGGCTAGTGCCAACATTTAGATTTTTTTGGTCTTGGTGGCAGGATGTTAGTTGCTGACCTTTGATAAAGCTTCTTTGTCCATAAACTTTTGGTCTCTTGTAAGTGCTTCTCTCACTGCTGGAGCATTTATACTTTGGAATTTTCTTTAACTCTTACCCCAAATCAGTCAGCCATAAATTTTATGGCTGTATTCTTAACTCTGAATTCCATTCTTTTATGTATGTGTCTATCTTTGTAATAGTATTTTTTTTTTTTTTTTGATAGAACCGGGGATTGAACTCAGGCCCTTGTGCTTGCAAGGCAAGCACTTATTCTACTGAGCCATCTCCCCGGCTCCTATCCTTGTAATAGTATTGACACAATCTTGGTTGCTGTAGTTTGGTAGAAAGTTTTGGAATAGATACATTATTGTACAATTAGTTTGTTATTATTTTGTTCCCATGTTTTTTAAAGCCACAAATTTTTAAAGTCTCTTTCTTTCTTTCTTTTCTTTTTTTGGTGGAACTGGGGATTGAACTCAGGCCCTTGCACTTGCCAGGGAAGAGTTTATTCCACTGAGCCATCTCCCTGGCCCCTTAAAGTCCATTTCATATGCCTTGAATTTCCATGTACAAAGTTGCTTATCTACTTCTATAGAGATACTTGCAAGAATTTTGGGCAGGCACCAGAAACTTCAGCAGACAGGCCCAGGGTCGGATCGGGCACTAGAACCTTCAGTGGACCAGCTCAGTGTGGGGCCCTGCAGCGGAACTCCTTGTAGAAAGGCTAGGGGCAAGACCCAGAAAGCTAAACCAGGAGCAGAACATCTAGCCAGTGGGGCACAGAGGCTTGATTTCCATGGACTCCAGCAGGAAGAAACCAAGCACAGCAGCCAGAACCAAGCAGGATCAGCTGGATGAGCTTGAACTGGATAGATGTGGACCTGGTGAGCTGAGGCATACTGGTAGACACAGATCTATGCGAGCATCTGAGAGAGAGAGAACGAGAACTGGAGTGAAGTATTCTGGTGGACTGTCTGCCTGGAAGACTCCAGGTACATAAAGGGGAGGTGACCAGATGGAGTTTAGGGAAAATAATTTAAATACAAATTCCCAATTTAATATCAGCTTAGGTATGCAGTCATAATGTTTGCTCTTATGGTCTAAAATACAAATCCATTAGTTACAAAAGTTTGTCAATTGCTAAATCTCCCTACCCATTATTAATGCCACTAATTGTAGTACTGTAAATAGAAAACTATATCTGCCTTGACCACATGATCTCCCTTAGGTAACAATATTGGAAGGTGCTTTGGTAATAACTGCACCAAAGTCTACACTAAAGATAAGAGGACAGCACCAAACAGAAACCAGTATCTCACTCTCAGTCACTAGAGAGGGAAAAACCTTGGGGCACACACACAATATGAATCTGTGACACAGAAGAGATGCCTGAAGAACAGATTCTATACAGAGGCTTTGGTCACAGTGATATAGCTAACTACTATCAGACTTTCACAAAAACTCACCACAGAAATAAAAATAGAGTTCTCCCTGAAACAAAATGACAAAGAGAAGGAACAAAATGCATTCTCAGGTCCCGAGCCTCCCAGAAGAAACACAGGAGATACTATCATAGAAGAAATTGGAACTCACACACCTGAAATATCTGAAATAATAGTGTATGAAGTAAAGAAACAACTACAGAAATGTATAGAGGAAAACAGATCAGAAATAGTCTCTCAAGAATATAAAGATATAAGGCCCGAGACGGCTCAGTAGAATAAGCGCTTTCCTGGCAAGTGCAAGGGCCTGAGTTCAATACCCAGTTCAAGAAGAACAACAACAACAAGAATATATATATGTATGTATGGGGAGAGAGAGAGAGAGAGAGAGAGAGAGAGAGAGAGAGAGAGAGAGAACAGAGAAATGATGGAATGTTGAATGAGAAATGTAGAATAGAAATAGAATGCATGAAGCAGATTCAAAGAGATTCAAGAGATTAAAAACTCAAATGTTGGCAAAACCATCTGAATGAAAGTGAACACAGGCTTTCAGACCTTGCAGACACAGTCGCAGCTAGTGAAAAGGTAAGAAAAAGATCTCTTAAAAACGAGTAGGATTCAGGAAAAAATTGAACATCTGTAAGACAATGCAAAGATGAATAAAATAGGGCTAGTAGGCATCAA
>PVKA01055464.1:0-10315 GCA_004027165.1 Ctenomys sociabilis
TTTTTTTTTGTCTTTTTTGAGACAGGGTCTCACTATGCAATTCAAGCTGGCCTTAAGCTCACTTTGTAGCTCAGGCTGGTCTCGAACTCACAACAATCCTCCTGCCTCAGCCTCCCCAGTGTTGGGATTACAGGCATGCGCCACCACGCCCGGCTCTCTCCAACTGCTAAGTTTTTGACACACTGTTTCTTCCTAGGGAAGTGTACTTGGCAGTATGCATCTATTAATAAGACCTAATTTAACAAGTCATAGGAATCCTTGCTTTACATATTTTCAATGAAATGTCATATTTTATTAATAGCTGAAACACATTATTCTTGCTAAATAGTTGGAAGGTATTTTAAATTTTATCTTCCTTCTGTCTGTCTCCTTGCCTAGAGGCCACGTTGAAATGAAATTGTTCCCCCTCTAAGAATAAGGTAATATAAGGGATGGCCTGATAGCTCAGTGGGCTAAAGCACCTGCGCAGGCAGAGTGCAGTAGCCTAGGTTCAATCCCTGGCATGCTGAGATGGCGTTTGAGACTGGGCATGGTGGTGCACACCTGTAATCTAAACTCTTGGGAGGCTGAATACAGGCAGATCAGTACAAGTCTGATCTACATAGTGAGACCCTGTGGGAAATCCAAAAAAAAAAAAAAAAGGTAATATTGACTCTGTAAGAATCAGAAGTGAAAATCTCATGGTATTTGTAAGAGAACACCAAAATATGTGAAGGCACCTTTAGCAGTTTTCTTTGCTTATAACCATGACAGAAAAAGTCCACATTTTTAAGAATATAGGAATGTCTATGAAGTAATACTTAAGCTGGATGCCAAGATTTTATCAGATCAGGACTTGTTATTAGGCAACAACCATCATAAAGTCCTCTGTTAAAAATCAAAACCTCTGTGTGCTGCCTCTTTCTCCTGCAGTGGGTAGCGGCTCGTTCTCACAGTACATGTGTCCTGAAAAAACCCAGAGTGCATTTCTAGCTCCAGCATATCACCTGGGTTGCACGAGTTTCACATGAGGCAACCAGATCTTGGCAGAACTAGAGTGGGTGTGAGTGCACACTGGTTCTAGTGAAGACTCTATTACGGAGCCTAGTGCTACACATTGCAGCCACGATATTGTGAGCCTGGACAAATTTTCTCATTCATAAAACAGATACTAATAGAGCTTTCAAGGTAAGAGAGATATAAAAATATAATGACTTAGTGACTTTAAATATAGCACTTGGCACACTGTAGGTACTCAATTGTGGGAACTTTATTTTTTAAGAAATGTTGCTGTAATTGAAAACTTGGTATTTCTTCTGAGGAGAACATGATCTCATTGACTCTACTTCGTTGGATAGGCAGATGAGATTTCCTGGCCATGGTCTGTGTGGGTTCAGTCAGAGAAACAGGTAGCTCTAAGAGATAAGGATTTGAAGCCTTTGAAAATGGACTTGGTAGAAAGAGAATAGAACTGGAATGGGTATGTGCAGTATTGGGACTTAGAACTTTCAGGGAAACAGAAAGCTGAGCTATCAAGAATAGGAACATTTTCTTGCCTTGCATTTCTGCTTTTATCTATATGTAAGTTTCAAGCATCTTTCTTTACCATCCTTCTTGTGCTTACTTTTGAAACTCTGATAGCATGTTTTCAACTTCTTTTTCATTCTTCCCTTTGTTATATTCTAAGTTCCAATGCCCAAGAAAGAGAACTTGATTGTATTAATTCCTCTTTCTAAGCCAGGTCTGGGAATGGCCATCCTTTATTTTGAATTCAACGGCTGTAAGTGGTGAAACAGACTGTGGCCAGAAAGCATGTCTGGTATAAACTCTGTAATTAACCATACATTTTCAGATGTTAATTATCCCCTAAGGAATAGATTTAGTTCCTTTGGACGGTTTTAACATGGGACACATTATTTCTGTTCTGTAACCACATTTTTCTGGCTTATTAAATACTTCAGAAATAATGAACAACTAAGAACTCAGTGGAACTCAAATGAGTTTGTTGAGTTTTTGTATTCTCTGTGGAAATTACTGGCATTCCTTGAAGCTTCCTGATAAATAATTCTCTTGTAAAGACACAATGAATGACATAGCCCAGTAGGATTATTCCCAAGATAAATGCTAAAAATAAGCAGGTAAGCATCTGAACGCTTGCTTGTTCTTTTTTTTTTTTTTATGCATTCTAGAGAGATCCCAGAGAATCATGGCACATCTCCTGGTCTCCAAGCAGAGCCCACATATTGAAGAACTGAGTGACAAGCAATCTGGCCTATCCATATGACCATATTGTTTCCATCCCCTAATTAGCCAGTCCTCACTGTGCTGATGAGGAAGCAGATGCATGAACTAGCAAATTACCTCCATCTCTCCTCTGAGCAACAAAAAAAGACACAGCGCTTAATTGTCTCATTTGAACTTGGGCCATTCAAAAGCAATAAAGTGGAAACACTCTAGAAGAGAAACACTTTTTAAAAACATGTTTTATTTTCATTTAGAGGTCACGATAGAATAAAGATTGACGTTATAGGAGTCTGGCAACTTTGGGTAAAAATGGTTACTTCTTATGAGAAGATTCATAGCCAGTTGGTTCATTAATTGACGAGAGGCTACATAGAGATAAATGTGAAGTGTTTGTGGTCCTGAGGGTGTGCTGCGCGTTTACTTTCCATGCCTACTTCTGAGCCAAATTCATTGTTATGATTCCTTTTTCACTCTTTATCTGATTACATTGGAGGTGTAATTTTGCATTGCTATCAAAATGCCAGAAGTGTAGGGAGGAAGATAGTTGCCGGAAAAAAACTAATGAGAACCACTTAAGGTCCTGGACAGGAAGACACAGACCCCTTTTGGCTTTGGATTTTGCCTTAAAGTCAGAACTTGAGTGCTCGGTGCTTGGTTATTTTTATTCCTTATCACGCGACTTCCAGAACCTAAGCAAGCTTTCAGTGATTGTTATTGTTCAGGATGATTTATTGGGTACTTAGAAGGTGACAAACAAGGTACCAAGTGTTTGTCATTGACCAATTCATTTGCTTACTGGAAAGTGGTAGCATTACTATGCCATTGCAAAGATGAAGCAACTGAAGCTTAGGGTGTGCAGACACAGAAGCATCTGTGTTCTGAAGATCATGCTTTGTGAAATCACAGGTAGAAGCAGAGAATAGTCACTGTAATCCTCATGATTGAAGTATCAGCTTCAGGTTTTGTTTTATCTTTAACTAAGAGTTAACCACAGGCACATGTTGGAGTCTTCAAAGGGCAAGACTTACAAAGTGAGCAAGGTGTTAAAACCCAAGGTGGACATTAAAGATATATGAATGCCTGTGGGTATGCATGTGTGTATGTATGAGTACGTGTGTGCACACACATGTCTTTGGAAGGTGGTTCTTTGCAATCTACAGAACTAAGTAATATTTCCAGACATCAGTGAGGAGCTCAAATTTGGAGGATGTGGACAAAGACTAATTGTTATGGGTGTGTAGTCTGATTTGTATTTTTTAAAGACCTTCTTCTGGTTGCCTTAGTGAGACTGACAAGGCAAAAGGCAGCAGAGCCCTTTACAAAGCTTTAGGTCTGAGAGGAAAGTGGCTGACTAAGAGTTATGAAGAAACCTGGGAGAGCTGAGTGAGTGGAAATCTGTTTAGGATGCAGCATTGACAATACAACTCTTATTATTTTCATGTGGTTAAAAAGACATCAATATCCTTTTGTTTGTAAAACACATTACCTTATGAGACTAATAAGCAGAGTTACTTATTACATTGCCTTCACCATATTATTGCTTTATAAAATTATAGATGAAATAAATCAGACATGTGTAAATATTATATCATCTTTCTGATGTGAGAAACTGGAAATGTAAGAATATAAATGGACAATAGATGTTGTGAAATGGGAAGAAACTGTTCAAAGGACATGAGAAATAGTGAGAGGAGAAAGAAGGAAAGGAAAGAAAAAATGTGAAAATAAGCAAAAAGAAAATCAAGTTCTGGGAATGAGAAGGGGAAGAGAGTTTAAAAAGGCAATGGGAACAGAAAAAAGAGGAAACAAGATAAATCATGTATAGATACAAATTTCCTATAATGAATTTGGTCATTATATATCCCTAAATTGTATCAATACACATATTAACATACAGTATTTTTTAACTATTAAAAATAGCTATTGTTCTTTGCATGCCACTAAATAATTATGAAATAAAATGTACTTTCTCTGGTTCCATGAGCTTGTAGAATCTGAGATGTATAAGTAAATAATAATAAAATGGTCTCATTATTGAAATACTATAGTTACTCAAATTCTGCTAGTCGGGGAGTGCCTAGGATAACTTACTTATGCAGGAAGGGTGTGCTGGGGAGGCAGAAGATGTGAGTATTTCAGAATTTGGGACATTTCTAATTGCAGGATAATGAAAGAAGTGAAACAATTCATGGTGTTGTTAGAAGCTAAACAGGTTTTACAGAAGACAGAGAACATGGAGGCAATGCTGGCTACATAATTTGCAGGGGAAGAAAATCCCTTATTCAATAATTATTTTAATTTATTTCAACGTAATAAAAATGCAGCAGTAGAGAAGCATCCGACACTGCCAAGCAGAGGAGGGGCTTTGCTATCCTGCAGGCTGCCTGTCCCTGAAGGCAAGATTCGGAGGGGGCAGAGGAAGGCCGGGGATGTGCATGGAGAGGGAGGCAAGCATCGAGAACGCTCCTGATCCTCGTGCTTTGAGTGCTTAAGAGTTGCTGATGCTACTGAGGGACTGGCAGTGGCCCCAAGAGAGTGGTCACCAGTTTATGTTTTGGTAAGTTTCATTTAAGGCACCCCTGGGGTTCTGAGTTAGTAATGTTTACCCCGAAGATGACTGAACCCACGTACTTCACTCCCTTGGAAGAGAGCCAGGCTGGAGAAAATTTTGTGAATGTTGAATTTATGAGAGTCAATGAGTTGACTGTGACAAAGAAGAGGAGATGGATAAGAACAGGACCCGGAGGAATCCCGAGAGTTCCAGTAAATTTAGTCATAGATCTTTTTAAGGCAGAGCATGGTTCTCCAGAGCGCATGCCCTGCTGTATGTAGCACAGGAGAAGTTTCTGTGATGCCAATGGTTACGTCTCCGTCTCCAGCAATCGTGAGGTAGGAATGCGACACCACGGTGGCTGTTCCAACAATACTAAAATCAATTAAAGCTTTTCTCCGCCAGCACAATGTGAAGCTAATACCACCGTGAGACAGGCACAGTTACCAGGAAATTAACTACTCTGAAATTCATTATTCTTTCATGCTTCCTAAATTCGTATGTTTTAATTAATAAGCATTCACTCAACTTCTGTTTACCAAGTGCCATGTTTGTGACATGCTGTGTAATTCTTTGAGTCCTGGCTTTGTCTGTAATTTCTGAGGTATATTAGCCTTCTAGTTGATTTCTTTATCACTCTCATTTCCTCGCTTTTGTATTTAGAGCTATTAAATGGAAAGAGTCTCATCAGTAAAATAAATGGAAAAAATTATTTTATATTCTCTGATTTCTCAACTGTCTTTTACATTTCATTAAAGTATAATTTTAAGGAATTTTTTTAATAATTGGCTTTTACTAGTAATTATAGTGCATAGCTAAGCTGTGTATTTAAAAAATTGGAATTAATGTGAACAGTCAGACACATACTGGTTAAATCTCATAATGTCATGAAATACTCGCTTTTTGACAGTATTAAAAGCTCCACATAGATTTGAAAAGGTGCTGCTTGGTTAATTTAAAACTTTAATATAAAATCTTATTAGGTGTTCTAACATTCTCTAAGGAAAGCAAATGCTGCATAGATGAAAATTTCAATATTACTAAGCTATAGTGGTTGCACCAATATTGAAAATTAATAGGATCATTTTATTCTTTTAAAAATTTACTTTTACTGTATTTTCAAATTTAAATTAATTTTTCTGATATATACAAATATACAAATTGGCATGTGATGTTCAAACAGTCTTATTTTAAAATCAGAGTAAACATATTCCTCAGACACATCATTTCTTCATGATAAAATATTGAAAGCCTTCTGTTTTTATTTGAATATACAGCACATTGTTAGTATTATCATTATTAATATTATCTGTTGCCAGCATAGTATGGAGTAACATAAGCAACAGTTTTATCCTTGCTCCAAATTTAGGGTAGCTTTATTCCCACAACGCAAAAAGAGTGGATAACTTTCAGAGTGATTATATACTTATATACTGATCTCCCTGCTCTATTCATTGTTGTGAATTACAGTCTATTGTTAGCAAAAGTGGAAAAAAGAAATTAAAAATTAAATAATAGTCCCCATAGTAGATTACTGAAAGCTACTTTGCTGTGGGAAAAAAAAATATTTCATAGGTTTTTTTTTTATTTTCTGCACTTAATTATCACATTTTCCCCTTGCAATCATTGCTAGAATGCATGATGTAAAACAAATTTTCACTTTGTCAAAATGCAGTTAGGGATCTATTATGCAATCCTACCACATTTTGGAAAATTGTAAGTGTAAAAACCTGTTTCTATGTGCCAGCTTTCGTGGAGTGGACACACAACATAAGTCACTGTGTTTCCCATCACGGTGATTACAAAGGAAGTCAGTAACAATTCCCAACTCTTGAGTCTATCAGAAAACGAAATAATTTTAACTACACAATAATAATAAGCATATTAAAAATTAATTAACTATATGAATGCCAATAACCATAACATAAAATCGGGATGAAAATAAATGCCAAGTTGTTGGAGAATTTAGAAACTGGCATTTAAGTATAAACTTCTTTTGGACTTTAGTGTTGTTTTCTGTACTTTGTAGAGTACTAGCTTAGTACTTTTAAAAATTAATTTTAAATTTTAAATGGAAATTCACATAGATGTAAGGTGTTCATAGCAAACTAGATTAAAAAAGAGAATGTGGGAGATAAAAAGGGAGAAAAAGGATATTGATGCCTCTTTGGGAAATAACCAGGAAGTAATTAATGGAGGTAAAAATAGTGAAAAGCACAGGAAAATTCTTGAGTAGGGACACGTGGTGGTTCTGAAATATCCCTCAGAGTTTCATGTTTGACAGCTGTGGATCATGGATTCCTTTTGGGAAGTAGCATTATTGGAAGGTAGAGGAGTCTTTAAAAGGTGGAGCCTCCTGCAAGCTCTTATTGGGGTAGTGCCTTTGGGAAGGACTTGGGGCCCTGTAGCATCCTTCCCCATGCTCGGTTGTTATATTCTAAGCAGCCTTTATTTTTTTCCCATTTTTTAAAGGAGAGCACACATTAGAATTAAAGCAGAAAAAAATTATGAGTGATATCACATTTTCACTTAACAAAGTAATATGAATTTCACAGTATTTGTTATAATACATAGAGTTATCTTCCAACCAGTTATTCAAATTACCAGATATATGCAATGTAAAATTGAAAGAAGGAAAGAAATGTATAAAAGATGAAGAAGAGAAAAAGGAAAAGAAATTGAAAAAAGGAGACAAAACAAATTAAAGCATTAATTGCTTCTTTCCATAGACCAGCCAAAATGCACAGTACATTTGTTTAAAGCACCCTGCTTACATATGTGGACATCTCTCTTTCCCCCACTCCCTGACTTGTCTTCCTCCTCAACTCAATATCTCTTTCCTTTTGAATAAGTTTTTTCCCTCACCTCAGAAAGAATGGCTAACATCAAGGAGTCAGCCAATAACAAATGCTGGAGAGGCTGTGGAGACAAAGGAACCTTTCTGCACTGTGGGTGGGAGTGCAGACTGATATAACCATTATGGAAATCAGGGTGGCGATTCCTTCAAAAGCTAGGAATGGAGGTCCCATTCAAGGCAGCTATTCCCTTCCAGGGTATTTTTCCTGGAAGAACTGAAAACATCATACCATGGTGATGTATGAGTGTTTATAGCAGCACAATTTGTGATAGCTAAATCCTAGAAACAACTTAGATGCCATCAGCTGAAGAATGGATAAGGAAGATATGGTATTTTTACACAATGGAGTATTATTCAGCTATAAAATGGGACAAATTTGAATCTTTTGTTGATAAATGGATGCAACTAGAGAACATACCCTTAAGTGAAATTAATCAGACTCACATGTACAAACATTGCATTGTCTACTTAGTGTGAGAATCTGAAAGAGAAAAATGGAATCTGAAGGGTACAATAGATACTGGGAAAAGGAAATGAACTAAGCAGCTTTTCTACATTTTGTTCCTCAAGATTCCTTCCATTCAGCCACTACAGGCCCAAAGTGATTGGGCCAAGTAGCCGTGGGCTAAAAACTTTGAAGCCATGAACCAAAATAACTCGTTCTTCCTTCTAGATTGATTTACTCTAGTCATTTCCAGTGGTAGAATGCTGAGTAACCCAGAGGGGGAGGAATCTTGATAGGTAAGAAAGTACAAAGTGGAGGAAAAGGTGTTAAGGATACAATCAAGGGCCAGCCTCCAAAGGCTTTCAAGCTAGCTTCCATTGCTTGCATGTTTAGATGTTGACAGTTGTAGGCAGCAATGGTTTATCACTCTAATGCTATTCCTGACCATCTATTGATCCAACTCGCAATGCCTTGGTGAACTCTTGCAAATAAATCTGGTGCCCACATGGTGAAAATTGTTACTACTCACAAACGTCACTACTAGTTACCATTCCTTGCTTTGTTTAGGTGAAAACATTTAAAAGAGATTGATTCTGCCCAAGAAATCTATTCATGTGTACAACTGTACAAACTTTTTTGTGAAAGTATACAACTTATACTTAAAACTGCAATACAATATGTGAAATCGTGCAGCAAATGAACCTAGTTGGTTTCAACATAATAATTAAATATTTCAATCAGTCCTAGCATGGATTTCAGGATAAGAAGGAGAGTCATTATTCTGAGACCTCCTGGGGTTAGTGATACTCTCTCATGCATAACGAATCCCTGTCCAATCACTCCAACTAGTTAGGAAGAGGAAATAATTTTGAATTCCACCTCTAGAAGTGCTGACTACTGATAGACAGGAACGGTGTGCAGAGGGTACCACTGTGTTAGAGCCAGGAGGAAAATGTTCTTTCTCAGGAAAGGTTTGCATTCCAATTACCCTTCCTTTTATTTCTCCATGTTTAATATTTGGACAACGTGATTAAGCTTACATTTTAAATTTCTCAGTGTTTTTGCATGTATCATAAATGGGATGGTAATTCTGCTCTACGAAATGGGCCAATTAATCACCTTTTGAACTGAGTTATGCAGCTAATTGAATGAAACTGTCTGGGGACACACACAAAATAATTAGTTTGTGCCTCTTAGGCTGTCAGCATTGTGGTGTAATAATATGTCATTTTACTGCCTGTGAGAACATTAGCACAAAATGATATTTTCAATCTATTAAATAAGCCAAATTTGTGTGTAAAATTTAATACCTAATATCATCTCCCGATTCTGTGGCAGATGAAATAAATTTACTGTTTGTAATCCAGAAAGCATGTCAGTTATGCTCTTAATGTATGGCCCAGTGAAACACACACACACACACACACACACACACACACACACACACAGAAGCAAACACACACATGCACACATACATATGCATGCATGCAAATACAAATACAGATCTTCATATTTGCATATTCAACCAGATTTAGAACAAAACCAGCTGAAAAAATGTACATCTCTTTGAACATTTACAGACTTTTCCTTGTTATTTCTGAAATTATATAGTAGAAAGCCTGTTTTCATTTATTATGATGAACAATCTAGAGATGATTTAATGTCCATGAGATGCTTGCATAGCTCATAAGAGAATGGACATGTGCATCCTCTTACCTGCGGGGATGCTGGAACTAAGCTCCATAGAACTAAGGGACAATGGCATACTAGGGTATGTGTACACGTTTTATTTATGTAAGATTGTCACACTTAGTTCCCTTGGTGAATCTGCACTTGCATATGAGGGAAGAGCCAACTGGAATCGATCCTAGGAAATATCCTGTGCCAGTGTAGTAGTATCGAAGAAAGAGGGAACTCAAAGAACACAAACCAATACTGTCTTTTTTGTGAAGATAAAAGTACTGTTTTCTTGTACAAGATTATTAGCCCAAAATTTGTGATTAAAATGCTTCTCTTTTTATTATCTAGAAAGGACAGTTTGTGAGTAGAAATATGGAGTTTTTAATAAATGATTGGAAGATTAAAGAAATTAATTCATGTGTTCATTTAGTCATTTGAATGCCTACAATGGGCCTTGGAAATGGGCAAGATGTAGTCCTTCCTTCCTTCCTTCCTTCCTTCCTTCCTTCCTTCCTTCCTTCCTTCCTTCCTTCCCTCCTTCCTTCCTTCCTTCTTCCCT
>PVKA01055465.1:0-10315 GCA_004027165.1 Ctenomys sociabilis
TCAGAGTGCCTACTGTGAAGGCACAGAGCACCACTTCATCCACAGTCCTACTGCACTTGGGGTTGTGAGAAAGCCTTGCTGCACCAGAGGAAACTCTTTGCTCCAGAGAGGGAAAGCTTCACAGAACTCAGTCAACTTTTGCATGTGGTGCTCCATTGACACAGTAGACTGAAAGAGCAGAACCAGATTTTTTTTTTTTTGTCTTTTTTGAGGCAGGGTCTCACTATGCAGCTCAGGCTGGCCTTAAGCTCACTTTGTAGCTCAGGCTGGTCTCGAACTCACAACAATCCTCCTGCCTCAGCCTCCCAGTGCTGGGATTACAGGCCTGCGCCACCACGCCCGGCTAGAACCAGATTTTTTAATGGTGATGATGCCTTGGTCAAACACAGGCAATGTGGTAAGCCTCATACCAGGGGTGGGACACAATCCTGAGAGGGCCCTGCTCACCATGGGGAACTAGCATATCGCAGATCCTTTGAAGGATGTATAAATAAGGCTTTGCCTTCATCTACAATGGGTCTGAGTCAAGTAGAGGTGGGAAAAAGTTAATTATGTGATAATGAATGTACAATGAAATCTTGGTAATTGCACTGTTTTTAGTAGGAAAGATGAAACTGTTTCTTTCCATCCAAAGGAGAAGAGATTTCCAGAGCTATTTATGTAGTCACCAAATATTTTTGATGCAAGGGTTCAGGAAACAGGTAATAAAAGTGGAAAAAGAAGGGTCCCTGCAGGCCTGTGTGGTCTGGGAAGGTTTACATGAGGATGTGGAGTAATGTAGAGTCAGCTACACAGGCTGAATGTGACTGGTGAACTTAACTGTTCTTCACGCACAGGAAATCCTGTCTGTCGGGAGGCAGTTCATTTCATACTCTCATCCCATATTGGATACTCAGAATGGTGGATATTCCCAAAGGGGGGATCTGTGCTTTGACTAAGAAATTCCCTCCTCAGGTGAAGATCCATTATGTTTCAGTGAAAGCACAGGATGCATATTATTTCTTTGGTCTGCATCAAGGGAAATTTATAATTGATCCATTGCAGCAATTGCAGACAGAGCAGTTTAAAACTTTTTGGAAACCCTTCACACAAATGCAGGGAACCATTTTTTTGTTCCTCTTAAGGTTCTGTATTCTGCATTTATCTAGGCACACAGGCATATTGAACATCTCTTTGTGCCAGGCATTATCTTGGGTATTAGGAATCATAGTGGTGAACCAAATACACAGGGGCTTGACTTATGAAAGCTGTCATCTAGTGGTGAAGAAGAACTTACGCATTATTGTGGTGCTAAGTGTTTGGACCTAATTGCTTCTGATGTCTTAGTAGTCAAGTATAGTTTTAAAAAATGGACAGTAAAGTTTCATGTCAGAATGCTTAATAAGGTTTAAAAGCCTAGAAGGCCTCCCTGGGATATTTATATTGTGACCTAGGAGATGACTAGGAATTCAGCTAAGGGATAAGGTGGGAGGGTCGAGGCATGAGGAAGAGAGAGTGAGAACCTGAAGTGTAGGAATGAAACTGGGAGAAATCTGTGTGTTCAAGGAATTGAAACATCATCTGTGGCACTAACAAAGCCAACACAGGGGTTCACACTGATGATGACAAAAAAATAAGGCACAGATCATAAGACCAGAAGGATCAGATTAGCCCCAGGGAAGGAACTTAGGAGACAAAGAATAGAATCTTTTGGACCATGATAGAGCAGAGAGAGAGGGAGAAAGAGACAGAGTGTGGTAGAGGAGAGAGGGAGAGAAAGCCTTCCCATCAGCTAGACAATGCTGGCCAGGAAGAAGCAATTATGTCCAAACATCAGCTCTACATGGTCATTCTCCTTTCTGAGCACACCAGGATTTGTAGTCAAAGAGAAACACAACATCTAGGAGTTGCTATTTACTGGTATGTGAACTTGGGGTAATTTGTGCAGCCTCCTTGAGCCCCAATTTCCTCACTTAGCAAGAATAATGAGAAAATCTATCTTTACTGTGTCTTTAGGGCTCTGGGTCAGGACCCTACGAGGACTTACTGAGTGCAAGTTTCTTTCCCTTTAATGTGAACCTTTCCCCCTACCTGACTCCAGCCTCTGCAAGGATCTCTGGCAGGAAGAAGCTCTGTTGTCTTACTTTACAGGAAATGCCCCTTTATTTGGGTGGCAAGGGTCTTGCTCCTAGCCAGTGCCCTTAGGTGTGGCAGAGCCAGGCTTCCAAGTTCCATGTATGAGTTTTTAGTCTAGTAGAAGGAATGTGGCCTTTGGAGATCACTTCCATCCTGGTGTTTCTGTGCAGTTGCTGGGCTCTGGAACCTCCTCTCCTTAGTTGTTCGAGTAGCTGTTTGTTCCTTTTCACTCAGTCTGCTCTTGTCTGTTGCTGATAGCAGGGAGTGCACAGTCCCTTCCAGACAGCTGAATTAAATGCCCTTCTGTTGGCATATGTGTTCCCATGGATGCTGGGTATCTTTCCATTAACAAGATGTTAGCAGTGTATATTGTTTCTAGTCTGCCAGTGACTACCACTCTTTGAGGCAATGAAGATTCATTGGCCAAGAAGCTTGAAAGGGAACTTACTTCCAGGGAGAAAAAAGGCAACTGGCCAAGGAAATAAAACCAAGAAAATCTTAACATTAAGAGAGTTACATGCAGCTAAGGATCACACACCATATATATAGTTACTGGGGCTTGGGTGTCTTCTTGTTATAATTGAGGCTTAAAATGGAAGTAATCAGTAATTTTTTTGTGTGTTTATTACTTTTATTTATTTTCTTTCATTTTAAAAAGAATAAAAAATTAAACATTAAAAACAGCACAGAATCTCAAATCAAGATGATAGGAAATCAATAATGGTAGTTATATTATTCTCAGAGTAGTTGTTCAAATAAACAGATGCAAGGTTGTAAAACTGATAAAAAATTAAGCATTAGCTGTTCTTTTAAATAAAACAATAAAAATTAGTAGTAGTTATCATAGCTATCTTGTATCTGCACACATACTAACCAGTAATTCAAATGGATTTGTACCATATTACAGTTATATTTTGATT
This sequence comes from Ctenomys sociabilis, assembly GCA_004027165.1. Taxonomy (NCBI): domain Eukaryota; kingdom Metazoa; phylum Chordata; class Mammalia; order Rodentia; family Ctenomyidae; genus Ctenomys; species Ctenomys sociabilis. The sequence continues at coordinate 3,036 of PVKA01055465.1, forward strand.
TGGAGATGGTCAGAATTTTTATTTTAGGTGTTGTTTGGGGCCGGCTCAGCCCACCCTCAGGGCGGGGCTGGCTTGGCATCTGGTGCCAGGGATCAAACTGTGGTCCTCTGTGCCTGCCTAAGCGTGCCTAAATAGGTGCTTTGGACCTCTGAGCTATCTTGCCAGCCCTAGAACTTTTATGATAATAAAATTTTTCCAGCTTAGAACATGTTTCCCTCCTAATTTTTATATCTTGCTGGTTTTCTTCACAAAATGTTGTAGTTCTCTCTCCTTAGGTCTTACATTTACTTGTACTTACTCTTAAGTATTTAAAAATAGATTTTGCTTTTGCCATTTTGTTACTGTGATTTTTTAAAGACTGTATTCTTAATTTATGGTTGCTAAATGAGAAAATCTGTTTCACTTATGTTCTTGTATTGAGCCTTCTTTGCAGTGTTTTCCATAGGATTGGATACTGTCTTTCAAAAAATGTTTGATAGAAACTTTAAAGTACATTTCTTGCTCTCAGCAGAACACCATCATATGTACACATATGCACATATCTACATGCATATTTTAATATTCTCCATTCTTAATTTTAATCATTAAATATGACTTGGACTAATGCAGTTTATTTATATCTCTTTATCAACATGTTTCTATCTTTTTTGTGTCTTCTATTGCTTGTATTTCTAGAAAATTTCTGCTGTTTTATGTACTACTCAGATAAACTATATTGTATTTTAAACAATAACATTTTGAATATATATTTTATTTTCACAAGGCAGCCCGCATATTGTTTAGTACATTTTCATCCTGAATTTTTCCTTGCTTGACTTATAGATCATGTTTTTTTTTTCATAATTTTATTGAAGAACAAATAGCAATGAAAGAGTCTCAAATCAAATTAGTAGGACAGATTCAACAATCAATACATTACATATTATTTTCTTAGTGGTTATTTGTTGTACAAGATGCAGGCATGAATATTCTATTTACAAACACTATTGGAGAAGATCCCTCTATTCATTGAATTAAGAGAATGTAGTTGTTTATGTATCTTAACTATTTTGAATATACAGATACAAAATTGTCATTCATCTGTATCCCTTTTTTTATTTAGTTTTGTCATTTAAATATTAAAGGTGTGTGAATTCAGCAAAATATTCCAAAATAGTCCAGTGGTCCATAATGGTGTTGGGTTTTCCATATGTCTGGCAATGTCAGAAGTTGTTGACTTGAGTCTTTTACAGTTCAGCATAATAATATGGCTTTCTCTCTTATACTTTGTTTTTATACTTTTCTTCTGGATGGTTAAGACCAAGATGAAGCAAGTCCTATATAACAAGGATTGTAGTTTTTGTATCTGATTAAGGTCAGTCAAATCCCTTCAGGTTTTATCCTGAGACCCTGTGCCACAGTTTGTAGCTCCTTTGTCTGAGTCAGCCTTGTGGATGAGTCACGGCCACTGCTTGACCAATTTGCTCCCTGTGAAAGCCTGAGAGAAAGTTTTCTCTCCATGTGACTCTCCTTAGGCATGCTGTACATCATCCATTACTTTCCTCTTTGGCCTCATAGTCTCCTGGTTATAGATCATGTTCTTTTGTTCACATTAACCTCCTATCATTTTATTTGCAGTCATTCTGAACTGCTTCATTTTAGCTCTTGGTTGAACACACGAAAGAAAAAAATCCTTTTAATTCCAGAAGAGTACCAAAAGTCTCATTTAATGAACCAAGCAAAGACACATTCTCCAGCCTAGTCATTTTTAGTAACAAAGCTAATTTTCTGGTTTTTTCCTTATGTGTCTTTACATTACATTTCTTTTTTTAAATTCATTTTAATGAGTAAAAAGATAAAATAGCAATGAAACAGTTTCAAAAACAGGTTAGTAAGACAGTTACAATAATTAATACATTGTATATTGTGGTCTTTGTAATAGTTATTCAGAGGATGAGATGTAGACATATGTCTAAACAATATTAGTACAAACTTTTCTTCTCAATGTATTAAGAGAAAGTAGCTGTATATCTATACTATTGTGTGTGCATATATATATATGTATATATATATTCATAACAAAACAATATTTTATTTATACTTTTGCAAAGTTAGTAACATGTCACACAAAGTTTTCTAGTGACTAATAGCTGACTTTAACCATATAGGATGTTATCTCAGGACTGTTTCCCCGTGACTAGCAGATCCTATGTCTGACTCTCTGCTTCACACCTTGGAGAGGTAGTAGAACATTTTTGCACTGGGCTTGCTCATCAATGAGATCCCGACCTGTTTGAGTAGTTTTGCTTTTACCACAATCTCAATACATCCCTTCCCTGCTTGTTTTGTGAATCTGGAGATAAGGGATCATGCTTTTGTTTCTGCTGTTTCATTGATATCTTGAAGAATAAACTGTACATAATGGACTTTAACAAACAGTTGCTTGTTGAATATTGATTTCTGGAAGGATGGGTAATAAAAGATTTTGTCTTCAGAATATTGATTTTTGTATATGATAGATCAGAACACTCTGAGGTCAAAGAATCAGAATTTATCAAATATAAGCCACTGTGTGCATTTTATTAGAGTAAAAAATTCTCTGAGGTTAAAGATTAATCCATATTATTTACTTGGCACTGTCCAGATTTGGTACTTAGTATCTGTAGAACGCATAAAATCTTTTAATTCCCCTGAGTGAGACAAAGAGAAAGAAAATGCAATTAACAAAATTGTAATGGTTTCACTATTTTTGATCTATTCCCGAAAAGATGACCTGAAGCCACGGTAGTTATCAAGAACAATTTTCAGTTTGCACCTACCTTGTCAAGATTAGTCTTTTGCCATCATCAAATGGTCTTTGGCCAAGGGACATGTAAGGAAGGACAGGAGGAAATCTATGAGTTGGCACAGGCTCCTTAGGCAGAAGTTTCTGCAGCTGGAGGGATGCTGAGTTTGATTATGGCCAAAAAATGTGTTAGATTACCTTCTGACATTGGTTTCAGGATGGTGTGCTAGATGATCTTCTGACATGTGGTATAATTTTGCAAAGTTATATATTCACTATAAGCCCCATTAAAATTCTGATGATGATAGTAAAAGTAAGCTCCAATTATATCATATTCCACATCTGCTACTTCGATCATGTGATTGTAGGTATACATCATTCTCGAAAAGAAACGTTTTTACCCATCTTGAGTTGTCATTCTTCACTCACCTTTCACAACTGAATTTAAGAAATAAAAGGATGCTTTGGGCTACCACAGCTTTTACACAGTGATGTAGATGATACTTTCCATAGTAAGCATTGTCAAAGTAAAGTCATGCATCCAGCTCTGAAATATGACCCTGAATCAAAGACTAGACTTTTAATTCATATTTTAGACTCTTCATATGTTTGAATAGTTCATGGTATTGTAAACTATTCATTGTTCTTTATTTCATATATGTTCTGCCTACTTTCAGTAGTAACATTCATTCTATCTATTCCTCTCACTATGATTTTGACAGAGATACAGAATAAACAATTTTATGTTACATTCTGTTAAATGGTAATATCCTAAAACATTTCATACTCACACACACACAAACACACTATGTAGGTGCACCTTGTTACAAAATCAGTGATTTTAGAAGTTTTATGAGCCCAAAATTATTTTAGTCCATTTTTTAACTAGTTATTTTAAAATTCTAAATATATACCTATTTTATAAACCTGGCTTATGAGAGACATTGATATTTCATTTTTTATGTACTTTTGTTTATTATTACCCTGATGAAAATGTTATGTTGCTACATGACATACTATATATGATAAAAAGCATAAATTTGGAATCACAAATATGTGGTTGTTTGTTCATTGTCAGCTGAGAGTAATTGGTCAAATTATTTAAATTTTCTATTTGCAAATTCCAAATGCAAATGGATTTTTTAATGGAGAGTAGTCATGGTGTGTTCATATCTTTTGTACACAAAGCTGTTGACAAATTATACTCAAAAATTATTTCATATGTAAAAAGAAAATTGTGATGGGTTTGAGTGGCAGCAGCGATGGTGAACCAATGGCAGGACTGCTGTAGGGAGCACACAGAGCCCTCTCTGTTTGCATGAGGCCAACTTGCTCCACAAGTCACCCTAGTATTTCCCCCAAAGCCTAAAATTCAGTTTTAGCTGTAATGTGGCACTTCGTGATAAATGAGTGTGCTTGTGTTGCATTTTGGGCCTCGAAAAGACTTGTCATCATTGAATAGAGAAATCAGATAAAAAACTCTATTTCAGTGATCATAAATTGGGTCACTCAGGCTATTTACCGAAGTGTATTTAGTAGGTGTTATGGTTTGTGTCTAGTTGTCCCCCCAAAGCCTCATATAGTCATGGGGTGGGGACTTCTAGAGCCTGTGATTAACTCATGATCCACTGGGATTATTTGTGATACAAGGCTGGGATTATGAGTCTTAGTAGTGCTGGGATTATGGGTGTGAGAACTACACCCCAGTCTGGGGCAGAGAGCCTGAATGGAATATAACAGACAGACTTTCTTTAGCAATTGTTCTTTGTTATTGTTGCTGCTCTCTGCCATGTGCCCCTCTGCCTTGGAGCGAGCTGAATATGGACTGAAACCTCCAGTAACAGTGAGCTAAATAAACCCTTCCTTCCTTCATTTTGGGTGTTGGGTATTTGTCCCAGCAACGAGAGCAGTAACTAAGACAGTAGGCTTTAATAAAAATTTCAATATAAATGTGAAGTGTGTTCGAAAAATATAATGAATGTTTAAATTTATAAAATTTATCATAATAAAAGACACACTGCCATTAACCCACCTCAAAATATTCCCCCTACCTTGAACACACTCAGCTCATTGTCCCTGCCACTTTCTGAAGGGGTTCTGGAAGTCCTCCTTCATGAATATCTTCAGTTGCACTGTCACAACAGCCTTGACGTCCTGAGTTAACTGAAAATCATGGTCAGTTCTCTTTTAATGGCCATCCTGAGTTCAGAGAAGATTCAGAAGTTAGATAGATAGGTCCAGTGAGTTGAGTGGACACAGTACATATCTCCATCAGATACATATACATCAGATGGCACTCAGCCTCCATATTCACCATATTTTGATCACACATTGGTTGCAAAGACATGGAAAGGGACTTCCAGAACTGTTTCAGAAAGTGGAAAGAATGATGGGATATGCATAATAGAAATGTGGATGGTGTGTTTTGAGGCAGATTAGTGGTAATGGTCTTTTATTATGATACAGTTTTAGAATTTAAATATTCGCTGTACATTTGATCATACCTGATACACTGTCATTCTTCTCTAGAGTCCAGAGAATGGCATCCTCCCCAGCCATCTGAAGTAAGATGTTTTACATAACTTTAATGGGGATCACTCAAGGTCTTTTCCACTGACCTCGTGGCTCATGGCAAGAGAAAATCAAACCAAAGATTTTGAGTTCCTCCTCTGGGGCCTCTCGGAGCTGCCAGAGCAGCAGAGCACCCTCTTTTTGCTCTTCCTGTGGATGTACATCATCACTGTGGCTGGGAACCTGCTCATCGTCCTGGCCATTGGCACGGATGCGCGTCTCCACACCCCCATGTACTTCTTCCTTGCCAATCTGTCCTGCACAGACGTCCTGTTCACCTGCACCACCGTGCCTAAGGCCCTGGTGAACATCTGGATCCAGAGTAGGTCCATCTCCTATGCAGGATGCCTGACTCAGCTCTACTTCTTCTTGACTTTTGGGGACATGGACATCTTTCTCCTGGCCACGATGGCCTATGACCGCTATGTGGCCGTTTGCCTTCCTCTCCACTACACAATGATCATGAGTCTTCGGCGCTGCGTCTTCATGGTGACCACTTGCTGGGGCCTTACAAATTTTGTTGCCATGACCCACACCTTCCTCATGTTCCCGCTCTCCTTCTGTTCTAAGAAGACCATTCCTGATTTCTTCTGTGACTTGGGACCTCTGATGAAAGTCTCTTGCTCTGATACCCATGTCAATGAGTTTGTACTTCTCTTCTTGGGAGGTGCAGTCATTTTAGTCCCATTTTTGCTAATCCTGGTTTCTTATATCCACATTGCTTTAGCAATCCTGAGAGTCCCTTCTGCTCAGGGAAGGCACAAGGCCATCTCTACCTGTGGTTCCCACCTTGCTGTGGTTGGCCTGTTCTTTGGGACAGTAATCAGGGCTTACCTGTGCCCCTCATCCCCTTCCTCCAATGCAGTGGCAGAAGACACAGCAGCTGCTGTCATGTACACTGTGGTGACACCCATGCTAAACCCCTTCATTTACAGCCTGCGGAACAAGGACATGAAGGGGGCACTGGCCAGACTTCTCAGAGGCAAAATCCTGTTGAGGGGCTAGTGACTTCTGCAGAGAAACTGAAGGTGCTCTCTGTTCCCTCTTTTGAGGGTCTTCCAGAAGTTTCTACCTCAGGAGTCTCATTTCTAAATCCTATCTGCACCAGATATGCTGCTTTTCCACTGTGAGTTTGATAATGTTGAAGACAAAGACTTTACTTTGTGAATTAATCTGTTCTGAGTTTCTTATTTGTTAATTTATTTTATAGTCCAAAAATCACATAAAGCATTGCTTGGATGTTTGTGGTGGTGCTTGTGTACCTTAGCCTACTGTGCTCTCATATAATTATGTATAGTACATAGTATTTGATAGTGGAATACCAAATTAAGTTATTATTTTACATTTAATCATTATTTTGGAGCATATTCCTGCTTCTAGTAAAGGTTTACCATAAAACAGCATGATGTGTTAGGCTGGTAAAAGCTTCAAATAGCCTCTGCTTATCAAATCTTTTGATTGAAGAGAAAGGCAATGTTGCATGATTGATCTGTGCCTTCTAGATGTGTGTGAGTGTGCTCTGTGATGTTCACACAATGATGAATTTGTCTGATGTATGTCTCAGAATGCGTCCTTGTCATTAAGACAGCATCATTCTGCTTATTAGCAACTGTGCAAGGAGATCACAAGGAGTGTCTTTTGCAAACTCATAATTCTAAAAATTTGTGCACCTCTTATATTTATCATATCTTGACTACTGGTCATAGAAAAAGAGATAAAGACAAAATAGCAAGGAAAGTCAATGTTGGATGGACAAAATTATACAACTTCAAGTGAAAAAGTCAGTAAGTTTTCCCCATAAAAATAGGAGTTACTTCTTACTCAAGGTTACAAAACACCAAAAATATCTGTAGCTTCCCAAAAGTACTTGAAATGAAGATTTCAACAATACTAAGGTCATGTATGTTCTTTTTAGTAAAACAACTTACAATTCAAAGATTAAATA
>PVKA01055466.1:0-10324 GCA_004027165.1 Ctenomys sociabilis
GTTTCATCCTGGGATGATGCTTGTCAACTGCCTATGGTGAGTCACTCTGTTGCTAGTATTTAGAATGCTTAGGAAATGACTACTTCTCTGAATATCTTCCTGGTGTAGCTGGTGTTTGAATACTGGGTCTGTTGTTATATCCTACCTCTTCAATTTGTTGGGGATGAAAAGTTTCTGCCTGTTTGGCCCAGCCTCTGGTTCTTTGGCACTGTGCCACAGTATTTTCTGTGATCCTTAGTCAATCTCAGTCTTGGCATGCCAGTAAAAACAGCTGTTTAGAGCAATTATGTCATTTTTGGCTATAGTACTATCAGCAATGACAATAGCATAACACAGCCTAGAAAATGACAAACTGGGGTAACCATTAATTTACCACTTTGAACTGTATGAACTAAAGTTCTTATTATATACCAAAATCTAAAACAAATCAGAAAATTATATGTAGTATACAAGTCCTTAATATGTCAAGGGATTAAAATTTAAAATGGATTAAGGAGAAAATAGAGAAGTGGAAGAGATTAAAAGTAAAGCTGGATGGCAAAGGGGGATATGTTAATTTTGGGAAACTGGTGCAAAAACTGGAGGGAAAGAGAGAAGAAAGAGATAAAAAGAACAGAACAAAACAGGAACCACAAAGAGGCTAGAAACCACACTCATGCATATAAATGCAACATCAAACAGCAAAGGAGAGAAAAACCAAAACCAAAATGGAAAAGCAAAAACAAAACTACAGCACTAAAAAACAAGTGAAAGAGAGGGAGGGAAAAAAAAAAAGAAAAAGTCTCCTTCCAGGTTTGTCTCTGCTGTCACTGGTAGACAGTGTGTGAAGACAGAGTCCTGCTTCATGCTCATTTATTCCTGAAAACCAGCAGTAGCCTTTTGCAGGGTAGTGGATAATCTCAGCGAGCCTGCACCTTTCAGGATAGGACATTCTCATTTAGCCTGCAGCCACCAGTGTACCTTCCATTGGCCTGAGCCCATTTTGGAGTGCTAGATGGAACCGACAGCTCCTCTGAGTTCTGAGCCCAGTCTGCCCCTCTCCAAGGTGGCTCCCATCCAGTCGCTCTCTTGTGCAGCACAACTGAACCCTCAGCACTCAAGGCCAGTTAGTGCAGTGCTTCACGTCTGTTGCTCCTTTCCACTGCTCGGTCTTTCTGTGGAGGCCTCTGAGGTTGCTGGCTGTCACCATGTGTCCACAGGGTGGAATTACTCCTCTTGTGCAGTGAGTCCTGTCTCAGGGAGAAGGCATGGCCAGTTACCTCCTTCTTCACTGAAGTGTCTCATTTCAGAGTTTTCCTGTGTCCCAGGGCCCACTTCCCTCCTTGTCTTCCTCATCATGCTGTACTCAGCCTTTGGGTTGCAACCCTCAGAGAGGCTCTTTCTCTGTTGCTCACTGCTCTACCATCATGGTCCTCTTCCTGACAAAAAAATAAAAAAAATAAAAAAATAAAATAAAATAAAAAAATTAAACATTAATTTAAAATATATTGCAATCTTTATTTTTCTTTTTTCCTATTTGTATCAGTCATTTAAAACAAAATACTTGGGCCAGCCAAATACCTGAGTGGATTAAAGCACCTGCAAGCAGGCACAGGGGCCTGGGGTTCAATCCCCAGGCTTGGAGGCTTGCCATGATGGCTCCACCCCCCCGGGTGTGCTGAGACTACAATTGAGACTGGGCTTGGTGGCACATACCTGTAATCCCAGCTCTTGGGAGGCTGTAAACAGGAGAATCACTATGAGTCCGTTCTGTAGTGAGACCCTGAACGTCCTGTAGACCCTTCCCTAAAATACAAAACAAATAAAATAAAATAAAATAAAATAAAAATAAATAAATAAACAATATACTTATTTCTCTGGAATTAGATTTTTCTATTGGACTTACAAAACACATATAGAATCATTAAGTAAATCAGTGATTTGCATTCATATCTATTAGAGACAAACCTGAAGAACATACCACATGTTAGCACATGGTGGCATTGTATCCCCAGTAAGCAAATGTGCCAGTGGCAGAAATTCTTCAGAATACTTCACTATCTGTGCCTCCCACACCATCCCGGACTCTCAAACAAGCTTCAGGAGCAGGATTAGACCTTTTCACCATCACTATCAGATGCTAAGCTTGACTGAGTGCTGGCTTAACAGTTGTGAAAAAAGAAATGAGGTAGCATATGTAAGTCCCCAACTTACAAGCAAGTTTCGTTCTGGAAGAACATTGGTAAATCAGATTCTTACACATTTCTTTGAAGTTCACAACTCCAATGTTGGTAAGTCAGGGACTTATTTTATATGTACATACACAAGTATGCCCACATATTATAAACACACATGCATGTAAATACATGTGTGTATAAATATGTCACTTCATTTTTATAATTTGGTGGGAGCTCCTGACGCCATCTGAGCGCGAATGCCCTCCATCCCTCTCTGCTCTGCCCCGAGCGTGATGCCGCTGACCCAGTTGTTCGTGCGTCCTGGTGTCCCCATGCACGCTGTGGCCCCGCCTGCGTCCTAGCACCCATGCGTCCTCGTGGGTTGGAGCTTGGCGCTGGCAAAGGCAGCCTCACCTTTCCCAGCTCCCCCGTCCTCCGCCCCCAGCCAGCCACCTGCGCGTCCTGTTTGCATTGCCCTCTTGTTCTTCTGGTTTCTGGCGCTGTGACCTGGGCCTCGGGAGCCAGCTAGCATCAGCCATGGGCACCGTCGTGTGTGGCCCAGGGGCCTGGATGGGGCACACCAGAGCGGCTGCACTCCAACTGTCCACAGCGACCCACCCGGACCTTCCAGGCTAGCTCTCTATCTTCGCGCATCTTTCCCTGTCGTACACCTTTTCGGCCAGGACCCTTTGGTTGCACACGAGATGTTGTGAATGTTCACTTTGTAAGGTGCTGAGTTTTTTATGGTCTTTTAAAAGATTTTTGAGTTTCACGCAGGATACTCAAGTTGCTCAAGGTAGCCTTCTTTCCCAGAATGGCCGTCCACCTGCGCGCGCCCCGCCTGCCCAAGCTGTCCAGGAAGCCTTCCCTTCGCACCTTCTGCTCGGCCTGGAATTTTCTGTGGCTCCTGCACTCAGTTGTTTTTGGCCTCTTGGTTGTGACCTGGAAGCCACGGGCCAGCTTGCTCCTTGCCATGGGCTTGGTCCTGCTCTGCTTCTCCTGTGGCTGAACGCCATGAGCTCACACTGACCGGTTTTTGAGTTGAGTTGGATCTCACACTTCATGATCAGAGGCAGTACTTGGGCTTTTTTCTTTAATCTCTTAAACAATGGTGATTTTATTATGTTAAACTTATGCATTAATTAGAATAAAATTTTAAAGCATGAGAAAAAAAAAATATATATATATAATTTGGTGGGAGGCATAAGGAAAACCCCCTTAGTGTATGCTTATAATATGCTGGATATAATATTAGGCACTTGAAAAATAATTTTAGAGGACCAGCAAGATAGCTCAGCAGACTAACCGCCTGCTTAGGCAAGCGATGCTGCACCAGCCCCACCCCCAGGCATGCTGAACCAGCGACTGAGTCTGGGAGTGGTGGCACATGCCTGTAATCCCAGCACTCAGAAGGATGAAAACAGAGGATCACTATGAGTCCAAGCTGCGTAATGAGACCCTGTACAAAAGTACATTAAAAGAAAGAATACTAATTTTAGTCTTTACAACAACCCTCCATAGCTACTTCAATCATTGTCATTTCGCTGAGACTAAGACTTGGCATATTCACAGCATTTATCTGCACGGCAATCTGCAGAGTATCTCAGAAAATCACAGCAAAGTAAGGAAGTTCAGGATCTGGAAACTTTGATTGAAGTAATAAAATAACTAAAAGATCTCTGTAACAACCTATTGTGGGTATGACCTTTTCCTGTATTTTGAATAGGTAAATCTTACATTTAATGGATAATAATGAATAACTTCTTATTGTTTTAATTTTTTTTTTTCCTGACTAGCTCTTGTGTGACTGTGTCCAAATGAACCAGTGCTCCCACATGTGTTTAGCTATAATATATCCTAGAGTGACAACCATAGTACCTCTCTCATCATTCTCCTTGCAGCTCAGGGTCTGAGTGTTTCTCAGGTGAGTGTCAAGGATCACTAATACCAAAATACTTGGAAGAGTTTCTTTAAAATAGAAATTATGGGGTCCTGACAAAGATTATTTTAACCAGAATTTCTTGAGGGAGGTTTTAGCATCTGCGTCTTCGTCTTCACACAGTTCTTACCTATTTGGCATGCTTACTGACTCGATGCACTGATTAGACAGTGAAGAACCTTGTGGCTCACTGGTGGTGTTCAGTGAGCCATACTTGTCAGCAACCATGACTTTGACTTCCGGGCATCTCATGTGGCATTTGTTGGTTACGAACCTAACCATTCAGACTAGTAGAAAAAGCAGTGCCTTCAGCAGAAATACCTAGATGTTGATAATTTCTTGAGCTTCAGTTTCCAACATTTATATCTATCTTGCATTGCTTTTTGAAAATAAGATGAAATGATATAGGCCAAAACCAACTTCTAGTCTTTATGTAGCCTCATCACAAAAGGTGTTAAATTCAACATAACATCTAGTTAGATAGATAATAAACTACAGCTTGGTGTTTGACAGCATAAAGCTCAAGCTTCATTTGTAAAGTGAATTGCTTAGAAGGAGAGTAAGTGATCATTTGCATTAACTTTGAATTCCCAAGAAAAATTGTGATTGATCAGTGAATATGATATATTTCTCTTGCATAAAGATTTCCAAGATTCGGAAGATAATTCTTTGTAGATCTGTGTATGTATTACATTATTCTGGACTCTTTCTTTTAAGAAGTATGTTCAGTCTTAAAAATTGATGGAATGATTTCATCTAGAGTGAAGTCAAGCATGTTTATGCCCATTATGGAAGAGTCAGTTTCCCTAAATTCAGGGTTCTTGTTCTAAAATCCAACTTTTGGGGAGGGACTTCCTCTGGGCCTATCCGCGGGAAAGAGATGCACATATGCTAATGCTCCTGGTACTCACTGTTTCATGATAATAAAGTCTGTTTCCTGACTCAAGAAGCTCATATCCTCCACTTCCATGAAGTCATGACAAGCTAACTCTTTAGATTTGAAGTTGGGTAAAATCTCATTCATTTTGTAGTAATTGACACTACGTAAAATTACCTTTAGTACAGGTTCAATATTTTTTCTTCTCTTTTGCTTAGTAAAGTATTTACCTTGTGAAATCTACTATGACAAGTGAAAAACTAGGTGACTTGATTAAGATTTCACAGCTTGTTCCAAAATGCTCTGAAACTGAGTCGAACTTCCAGCCTTCTCTTTTCTTCATGCATTGACATTTTGCTAAATCTCTCAGGCAAAAAATATGCAAAGAGAATGTGCTTTTTTTGGGATAGTCAGACATTCTACCATGGAAAAATAGTGTTTACTGTTGGAAAATTTGGACTTGAATAGTCATCCTCAAGCTAATTCCTTTGCTAACCGTTCATGAAAAGGTTGATATATTGTGCTTTCTGAGTGATATTTTCATAGCAAATTCAAGCAGAGTAAAGCAGAAGAAAACCTACATTACCAGCAAGCCTTGAGATGAATGGGTGTGCTGAGCTTAAGAAAGGAATTCTGAGTCACACTGGAATCTAACATGATAGAATCGTATGTAGTTAATGGATGGATTGTGTGAAAGAGGCTAGGTTATGTTTGGGGTGGGCAGTGTCAAGAGTATAAAACGAGAAGGGAAATGCAAGAACTAATTAAAATATTACTTCTTTATAAGCTGCTGAGTGCATTTTAGTCAGTGGAAGAAAAAGTTAAAAAAAAAAATCTAGTAAGTGAAACAGCTGGAGTGCATTAAGCCCTCACTAAGAGTTAGGAGGCTGATGTGGCCAAGAGTAGGAATAGATTATCAAAAACAGAGAACACTTGATTTAAAATACTGTCAGGGACCTTGACTTTGGACATTGCTTCTACTTATTTCTCAGAGTTCCAGTCCATAAAATATGTGCATATGCTTCATTTTACAGTATTCTTATGCCAGTAACATTCTTAGGAAGGACAAGGAGGAGAGTCTTTCATTAGTTAGGTTTGTTATACCTTGCAACTATTTTGTTAGGTAGCAAAAGGGTCAAGCCTGAGCAGGTCTGGAGGGTTCAAAGGATTCAAAGTGTCTTTGACCTTCAATAGCTTGTGGTTTGATAGGGAAAGCAGGCAGATACACAAACCACTACAGCTGTGACTTAGACATGCATACCCATAGACTCTGTGAGATGCAGAAGGGATCATAAGATGCATTAATATGACCTCAGGATGGAGAGAAAAAGTAGAACCTCACAGAGAAGGTACTATGTGTATGGGCTTCCTTGTTTTCCCCATTTAGTGGTCATAGATCCTTCAGGTCATTCCCTGAGTAGTATCTGAAGTGACCCTGCCTTCTGCGCTAGCACATATTCCTCTTCTACTTATTATTTTTTTTTTTTTTTGGTGGAACTGGGGATTGAACTCATATCCTTGTGCTTGCCAGGGAAGCACGTATTCCACTGAGTTATCTTCCTGGCTTTAATGTATTTTTTTTTTTTATTCCTCTTTTAAAAAGGGATAGTTTCTTTCTTCATCTCACCTCATGGAGGAAATAATTTACAGTAAGCCTTTGAAATATTCTTTGACTACACAGATATAATAACTCAAATACTTTAGACAGATGAAGTCATAGCTGCCAAGTGATTGTGCAATGTCCTCAGGACAATTTATTCCTGGCTTTTGTAATAACTGTACTGGAGGCCAGTTCATTTCCTATCTTCAGGTGTGACTGAACTAAATAAGACATGCAGGCCAGGAGATCACACAGTAGGTGTGTCAAACGTCACTCTATCCCAATGACAGATATTAATTTGGATGCCCACGGAATGTAGACATTGCAGCTCTTCTTGTGTTTTTTTATAGCAAGAATCTCATCAGCTACATCTTGTGATCGTGTCAACATTGTCATGATCTTTTTCTTTGCTTTTAGGACAAACTTCTAGGAAAAATATTTTAGCACTTATACTTCATTTCTTCAAAATTCTCTTACTTTTCCCCTCTTTTTTTTTTCATCTTCAACTTCCTTTACTGTTCTTTTCCAAAAGAAAGAATTTGTCCATTTAAAGGTTTGAAGATCAACTTGCCGTCCTGGTAGCTTTTGGAATCAATCACAAACTCAAGAAGCCGCCCCATGACTGCTGCCTCAAGAGGCTTTGGGGGAACAGCTAGACACAAGCCATAATACTAAGCATGTACTTGACAAATACAGAGTGGGTCTACACTGTGCCAGCCGTGAGTGAGTAGGACAGACAAAGTCCCTGTACCATGGAGCTCACGGCTAGTTCATTAATTCACGTGGTGGGAGCAGCATTTGCAGAAACAGCCCTAATGTGTGCTAGGAGCTGTGACATAAAATAAGCTTGGGCCTTCACACTGACGTATATATACCCAGTCCCATTTTTTTTGAGACACATCTTGCTAAGTTGCTACATTGCCTAGGCTGGGCTCTAATTTACTCTTCACTAGTTCAGCCCCCCAATTGTCTTTAACTTTACTGAGTAATATTTAATAGTTTCCAGTGTATAGCCTACCTCCATTGTTTGATTATTTCAAGAATGCTACATTTATCTTAGCTATGATATGTATACTCCCTTTCCTCTTTTTTCCCCATCCCAGTTCTCTGTTTTTGAACAGTTTCTTTCCCTTTCACTGTATCTATTGTAGCTTTTGGATCTTAATTACTCTTTCAGTTACACACAGTACAGTGACAAAATGATGTTTACACATGCAGGTCTGATTTATTTCACTTATGAGTATAGTTACCAGTTACATCCATTTACCTATAAAAGTCTTGAGTTTCTTTTCTTTTTTGTATTTAGAATAGGGTCTACAGGGTCTACAGGGTCTCACTATGTAGATTGGACTCTTAGTGATCCACCTGTGTTCAGCCTCCCAGGAGCTGGGATTATAGGCATGGCATGTACCACCGTGACCAGTCTCAATCTCCAGCTCAGCACACCCCGGGAGGTGGGGCCAGCACAGCATGCTTGGGATTCTTTCTTTATAGCTGAGTAGTACTCCATTGTACAAATATACCACATCTTTTTATCTACTCCCCAGTCACTATGTCTGTGGTCATTTGTTAAGATATCTCTAGGAAACTCATATAGTCTTCCATCTAAAATGTGGACATTCAGATTCCTTAACTCTCAGTGTCCCTATTCTCAGAAATATACCCAAAGAACCTTGTGAATGTCCCATCTCATTTGGAAAATCACAAAGGGACTCACAAAATGGTGCAGCTCTCCTACCTCCAACTGTCTGGACACTGTGCTAGAGTCACAAAGCACATTACGACTTATATAGTAAAGAAACTTAAGACAGTGTAGCTCCAAAAGGGCTGGGCCGGTAGCTCAGTGGACTAAAGCACTGCTTAGGCAGAGCACAGCAGCCAGGGTTTGATACCCAGCGCGCCATACGGGCCCTTTCCCTTCTGAGACTGCAATTGAGACGGTGTGGTGGCACGTGCCTGTAATCCCAGTGCTTGGGAGGCTGAAAACAGAAGAATGACTATGAGTCTGATCTGCAAGGTCCTGAGTTCAAATTTAGACCCTGTACTAAATTTTAAAAATAGAAGGTGTAGCTCCATGCAATGATGTGGAGAAATCTAATGTGGTGCTAAGAATAATTCCCAGAAAACTACATATTGTACAGCAGTAAGCCTAAGCAAAATATTGGTATTGCCACATATGCTGGCAATAAGCAGTTTCTTCTAAAATTAAATAGGCACTTACCACATGTTGCGCTCTTAAGACATTTATCCCAGAGAAATTACAACTTCTGTTCACATTTGTATATGAATGTGCATAGCACATTTACTTATAATAAATAAGTGTCCAAAATAAATCAAATGCCTCAAGGGGTGAATAGCTAAATTGTATGCATGCATTCCATGAAACACTATTGAACAATAAGAAATAAAATATTGTAAAACATAACAACTTGGAGATAATTATGAATTATGCTGTTTCAAAAGCTAATCTCAGAAGATATATTCTTATTTAATTCCATAATTGTACCGTTCTTTTTTATTTTAAAGAAAATAAGAAAACAATAAAAATGATACAGAATTTCAAAACAAGATGATAGGAAATTAACAATCGTTATTCTGTCACATATTGTTATCTTTAAAGTAGATGCTCAGATTACCAGATATAGGCATGTAAAATTGATCAAACAATATAAGCACTAACTGTTCCTTTCAATCAACTAATAGAAATTAATAGTACCCTAGAGCCAGGGAGATAGCTCAGTAGATTAAGCACTTACCTGGCAAGTGCAAGGTCCTGAGTTCAGTCCCCAGTACCACAAAAAAATAGTACTCTAGCAGTGTATGTGTACCTGTGATGGTAGCCACACAGTTTGTCATAGCTAAGTCAATAAAGTTAAAGACAACTGGGGGGAATGAACTAGTGAAGAGTAAATTAGAGCCCAGCCTAGGCAATGTAGCAACTTAGCAAGATGTGTCTCAAAAAACATGGGACTGGGTATATATAAGTCAGTGTGAAGGCCCAAGCTTATTTTATGTCACAGCTCCTAGCACACATTAGGGCTGTTTCTGCAAATGCTGCTCCCACCACGTGAATTAATGAACTAGCCCGTGAGCTCCATGGTACAGGGACTTTGTCTGTCCTACTCACTCACGGCTGGTACAGGGTCTTATTCTTTCATCATTTTGGAGGTGAGAAGTCTGAGGCTCTGTGGAAAACTCTGTTTGCTTTTTGTCTTTTGACTTCTAGTGATTGCTAGTAGTCCTGAGGTTCCATGGTTTTTAAACCTACGTGGTGGATTGCCGACTGGTAGACATCTTGTTACGTCCAGCTGAACTGAACTAGTGTGGAGCTGGGTGTGGGAGGCCCATCTGAGGATTGTCTCTAGGCAGGACTGGAGAAGCTGATGGGAGACTGTAAGGAAAACTGTTTGGAGAAGCTGTTGGGAAACTTTTGGAAGCTTCTGGTTCTCTTGGTTCATTCTGCTGGTGGACCTTGTCATGCTGGATTTCCTGATGAACTGGGTTATTTTCATCAGAGGAGAAGCTGATGAAGACCTTGTTGTCACAGAGAATGGATGTGGTTCACTTTAGAGGAGCTCTGGTCATCATCTTGTGCATTGCTTCCTGGCTCTGAAGAGGACGATGGTGCACAGCTCAGTCTCCTGGAGAGGTTTATCGGGTTGGCTTTCCTGATGGGAATTCAGCTTTCCTCATTGCTGGAGGAGCTCAGGACCTCACTGTTGCTAAAGATGGCTCGAGTACCTTTGTGGGGA
>PVKA01055467.1:0-10314 GCA_004027165.1 Ctenomys sociabilis
GAGAGTCACAAGAAGAGAAAACTTTTTCTCAGGCTCTCACAGAGAGCATTCTGGTCAAGCATTGGCCGTGACTCATCCACATGGATGACACAGACAAAGGAACTACAGAATAATGTACAGGACTACAAGATAAACCCTGAGAAGACTTCAATGACCACATAGGAAATATAAAGTTCATGTGTTGATATATAAGTTTTGAAAGAGACAGTTAACATGAAGATGGGTCATTAGAAATTACCAATTTGAATATGAAAGAAAAATATTTAAAAAAGGAAAAGGCGTGCTTTTTTTATATGAGTAACAATATCAAAATTTCAAACTCTGCCAAATGACTCCAGAAGATGAAATTAGAATAAGGAAATTGGTGCAGAAAGAAATTTCAGAAAATAACTCTAAAACCACACTAGTCATGCCATAATCAAACTTCTCCAAGCCAAAACCAAAGAAAAGCTTCATTTTGAACCCTTATTTTAATGTTATGCAAATAGATATTAGTAAAGACAATATAAAGACACTTTCTACTTCTGTGACCAAACAAAATAAAATTTCATAACAAAATAGAGAATACAGGAGAATAATAATTTGAATACTGTAGATTTCTCACTTGAAACAAGGAACTCAGAAGGCAGTGGAATATTTTAATGCCAAAAAGGGAAAGCGTCCCAATGTAGAAATCTGTACAAAGCAAAAACACTGTTCAAAATGAAACCAAAATAAAGATAGGCTCAGAGGAAGGAAAACTAAGGCAGTACACAGAAACAGAACTGCATTTAAACAAATGTTTAAAGGAGATTTCTAGGCAGACATAAAACAACATATGAGAGGGAATGGGAACTTCAGAAATAAGGAAAGATAACAGAAACCATAAATATTGGAATCATTACAAAATACTATTTTTCTCCTCTTAAATTCTACAAAGCATGTAAGCCTGTGAAAGTAAAATTGTTATATTGGTAGGATTTTCAGTATGTGCAAATATAGCACACACAAAAACTGTAAATTATAACATAAAGGGGGAAATGCAAAGGAATGTATTATGGTTGTAAGGCTTTTACTGTTTACATAAAGAAGTAAAATATCATAAGCTGTAAGTAGAAAAATATATCTTGATAGTGTGAGGATTTTTGTTTGTTATATTCTTTAACATAAAAGATCTTACTATGCTTCTGTTCCTGAGGCTAACCCACCCTGATGAATTCAAGTTATGCTCCTGTACCAGCCTCCCAAATAGCTGGGACTACATACATGTACCACCATGCACAACCGTGGGGGAGAGGGGTGATTTGTGGCACAGGGACAAAATATGATACAAAGAAATATAGGTAAAAATAAATACTTCCCAATGAGACACCAAAGGAAGCTCAAGTAATCCAAAAGAAGGTAATAGAAACAGAATAACAACAACAAAGAAAACAAGCAAATAAAATATGATAACCCATATCTGAGTGTATCTACGCATTAAATTAAATGGTATAAAGCAGCATAATTATAAAGCAGAGGGGCCAGGGAGATGGCACAGTAGAATAAGCACTTCCTTGTCAAGTGCAAGGGCCTGAGTTTAATCCCCAGTTCCACAAAAAAAAAAGCAGATATTGTCATTTTGGATGAGGAAAACGCCACTACATATTGACATTAAATGCAAAATACATACATAAAAGTATAAAAAGTAAAATAATAAAAAGGATATATCATGCAATTCCAATCAAAAGTAAGTTAGACGGGTTGTAAAATTACCAAGGAGGAAAAGTAACACTACCAGAAAACAAAGGAGACACAACAATACTCAATATGTGTGTAATGTAGATAGTACTTCAACGAAAAGCCAAAGTTGACAGCTCAGAAAGCAAAAGACCACAATTAGTCAAAGACATAAATATTCCCCTTTTAATAATTACATAGACTAATTTAAAAATTAGCAAGGATATTAGTATGGACTGAATTATGTCTTCCACCATCATCACCGAATTCATATGCTGAAGCCTTAACTCAAAAAGTGACTCTATATGGAGATAAGACTTTAGAAGGAAATTAAGATTATCAGCTGACAATTGTGGGGTTCTAATTTAAAAAAAAAAGAAAGACTCTCTCCTTTCACACACTCAGCCAAGGTCCTGTGAAGATATAGCAAGAAATAGGCCATCTGCAAACTAGGAAGAGAGCCCTCATGAGGAACAGAATGAACCAGCTTCTCAGTCTTAGACAATGGTGAGAAATAGATTTTTACTGATTAAGCCACTCAAGCCATCATATCACGTTATGGCAGGCCAAGGTAATTAATACAGATGTTATCTTTTTGTTTGTTTCTTTGGTTGATTTTGGTTTTTTTGTTCTGTTTTTGTTTTACCAAGAATTGAACTCAGGATCTCAGGTTTGCCAGACAGGCATTGCACCACTGAGCTAAATCCCTAGCCACAGAGACATAGTCTTAAACAGTCTTTGAACATGACTCATTTTGTTCATCCAGTAACACTGAAGTAAAAATCATTTTTATATTTGTGTTTTTGTTGGTCGTGTTTTCCTTGGTAGTGGGGGTTCAACCCAAGAGTGTCATCCCTCTGAACTACAACCCCAGCTCTTCCTATTTTAGTTTTTGAAATTTTCTGGAAGGATCTCACTAAGTTTTGAAGGCAAGACTAGAATTTGTGATCCTCCTGCCTCAGCCTCCCCCACACTACAAATTCCTTATAAATTCATGTACAATATTAACCACACTAAATCACAGCCTGAATAAGAAAAACCTTAACAAAACAAAATCAAGTGAAATAATAAAGTAAAAGTTATATTATCTTATGAAAATAAAATTGAACTATTAAGAAATAATATATTAAATACCACACATCTAAAGAAAGTATGGGGCTGGCCAAATAGCTCAG
Source organism: Ctenomys sociabilis (assembly GCA_004027165.1). Taxonomy (NCBI): domain Eukaryota; kingdom Metazoa; phylum Chordata; class Mammalia; order Rodentia; family Ctenomyidae; genus Ctenomys; species Ctenomys sociabilis. The sequence continues at coordinate 2,874 of PVKA01055467.1, forward strand.
TGAATTAAAGCACCTGCTTAGGCAGACACAAGGACCAGGGTTTGATCCCCAGGCCTGCCGTGCTGGCCCTGCCCCAGGGGCACGCTGAGATGGCAATTGAGACTGGGCATGGTGGCATGCTCCTGTAATACCAGCACTTGGGAGGCTGTAAACATGAGGATCACAACAAGTCCGATCTACACAGTGAGACCCTGAACACTCTATCCTAAATAAAATAAATAAATAAAATAAGTATGAAGGCCAGACATGGTGGTATTCAACTGTAATCCCAGCACTCAGGAGGCTGAGACAGAAGAATCCTTACAGGTTCAAGGCAAGCTTGGGCTATAAAGTGAGTTCAAGGTCAGCCTGAATGGCAATGAAACCCTGTCTCAAAAAAAATAAAATAAAATAAATAAAATAAAAATAAATAAATAAATTATGAATAGAAAATATGTTGCACTGAAAAAATAAGAAGATGATATATCAAAATAAGTGCTATGTCAGTCCTATGGATGACCCACTACTATTATGGACTAGTGGGCTATATTGGATTCTTTTGCTGAATTCACATACCTACTATATTTAAATGGCAAAGAATACCCATCTCTGACAAAACTAAGCAAAAAAGGGAATACAAATGAAGGACCATTTTGTATCTGTATATACAAAATAGTTAATGCAGCTACTTTCTCTTAATTCAATGAGAAGAAAGATTTGTACTAATAGTGTTTGGACGGAATATCATGCCTGCATCTTGTACTATGAATAAGTACTATGAAACAACAATATGCAATGTATTCATTATTGAAACTGTCCTCCTGATCAATTTTGAAACTGTCTCATTGCTGTTTGTTTTTCAAAAAATTAATTTAAAAAAAATACGTGCTATGTGGTTGGAACAATGTTTGAAAACAAACAGCCAACATTAAGTGCTTACCATTTAAAAGTTGATCTAAAATCAGTGATGCAAATTTCAACCTTAAGAAGAAAGAAAAAGAATTAAATTCAAAGCAAGCAGAAGTAAGAAAACAAATTTAAAAGCAAAAGTCAATGAAACTGAAAGCAGAATAGCAACAAACAAACAAAAAGAACCCAATGAAAGTGCAAGGAAATCTCTCAGAAAGATGGAAAATGAAGCCGGGCATGGTGGCGCATGCCTGTAATCCTAGCACTGAGGAGGCTGAAGGAGGAGGATTGTTGTGAGTTCAAGACCAGCCTGAGCTACAAAGTGAGCTTAAGGCCAGCCTGAACTGCATACTGAGACCCTGTCTCAAAAAAAAAAAAAAAAAACAAGATGGAAAATGATACAGGTTATAAAGAAAGGAAGAACATTAGAATAATGCTAAATAAAGTATAAAAACACTTTATATCTGACTGGGTTTATTTCTTGAATCTCTAATTTGTTTCATTGTCTATTTGTCTTCATGTCAATACTACATTGGCTTGATAAGCTGTGAAATTTAGTAATATTAATCCTCCAATTTTTATCTTCTTTTTCAAAAGTATTTTTGCTATTCTCAATGTTTCATTTGTCCATTTGAAGTTTGGGATCAGTTTATCAATGTTTACAAAAGAGACCGGTGTGACTTTTTATATGGACTGCAGTGAATATATGTCAATTTCAAAAAATTTATTTCCTGCTGATATTGCATCTCCTGACCCTTTAGTTAGTTCAGTAACATCTTGTGGTAACACTTGGACAATTTCATATACAGGCTGCAGCTGTAGTGTTCTGAAATGGCCCCAAGATTTCCATTTCCTGGTATACATGCCCTGTATAATTTCCTCCTCATAAGTACAAATTTTCACTCCTGTAATTGGGTTGGTAATTAATTTATTTTGATTAATACCAATTAATAACAAATAAGATTATATTCTTTCAGCCTGCCTTAACTTGGGAGAGCTCTTAAAATAAAATGAAGCATCAGCAAAACAATCATCTGACTTCAAAAAAGGGAAAAGCAGCCATGAATCCCACATTTTGGAAAGAAACCTAATTGCATATATAGATTGAATGAACTTTAAGAGATTCCCAAGCATTGGAGGAGATCACAGTTGTGCTTGCCATCTTGATTGCAGCCTTGCACATGCAGGCAGAGAATTCAGCTAAGCTACACCAAGTCTCCAGACCACAAAAATTGTGTCTTAGTCCATTTGAACTGTTCTAGAAAAACAATAAATCGTGTTGCTTATAAACAAAATAAATTATTTTTCACAGTTCTGGACAATGAGAAGTGTAGGACTAAGACACCAGCATGCTTGTAGTATGGCAAAGGCCCACTTCCTGGTTCATACAGGGCTGTTTCATCTTCACACCATAGAAGGAATGAGGAAGCTCTTCAAAGTCTTCAAAGTATACTTTTATTTTTAACTGACAGAAATAATACATTTATGGAATAGAGTGTGGCATTTAATATGTGTGCATAATATGTAATTATTACATCAGGGTAATTAGCATTTTTGTAACCCTGTCTTTCAAAATTTCTTTGTGTGGGGCACATTCAAAATTATCTGAAAGAGCTATTTTGAAATGCACAATTGCTTTTAGCCATAGTTGACATAGTTGTCTTAGCTTGCTGTTGAACATTAGAAATTATTCCTCTTAGCCAATTGCACTCCTGTACCTGGTAGCTGTCCTCTCTGTGCTCCCCACAGATACACTGTTCCTAAAATCTGGTAATTTAAGTTCAATTTTTAGCTTGCATATTTAAGTGAAAATGTGCAGTAATTATCTTTCTGTGCCAACATTTTTGACTAAACATAATTCACTTCAGTTCCATACGTGTTGCTGCAAATAACAGAATTTCATGATTTTCATGTTTGAGTTGTATTCCATTGTGTGTGCATATATAAAACACATTTCCTTTATTCATTTATATATTGATATACAATTGGATTGAAATCATTTCTTAGCTATTCAGAATATTATTACAATGACCATGCAACTCTACATGTTTAACTGACATACTGATTTAATTGCATTTGGATACATACCCAGTAGTGGAACTGTAGGGTTGCTAACTTCCTGCATGAGAGCTCCTTTTTTCTAACCTAATCACCTTCTGAAGGTGCACAGCTCCCAATACTGTGGCATTTTGGAAATTAGGATTTCAACACATGAGTTTGGTGTGCGGAAAAAGCACAAATATCCAATCTATAGGAATGTGAAATAATAAATAAAATCATTTTAAAAATTGAAATGAAGAAAATGTCAATGAAATAAAAACCAGTCTCTTGAAAACTGAGGTACAAATAAAGTTCCCAGACTGAGCCGGGTGTGGTGGCGCATGCCTGTAATCCCAGCACTCGGGAGGCTGAGGCAGGAGGATTGTGGTGAGTTCGAGACCAACCTGAGCTACAAAGTGAGCTTAAGGCCAGCCTAAACTGCATAGTGAGACCCTGTCTCAAAAAGACAAAAAAAAAAAAAAAAAAAAGTTCCCAGACTGGTTAGGGAGGTGTGGAGGTTGGAAGAAACTTTCAAAGAGCAGCCCTTGACTCTGAATTCTGTTGCTAACTGTACCAGACTTCATCAGATCAAAATTTCTTAAGTTCTTAAATTATTTCTGTGTGTACCTTATAAGATGAGATAGCATAAGTGTGAATGGTTTGAATACAGTAATGCTTTACAAATCCAAGGCATTATTAATATTTATTATTAATGTGTTAGCACATAATAAAGAAAAATCTGAGGAATATTGTTATCAAAATTAATTCAATTGATCTCTGTGTGGAGCATGGCATAGATTTATCTATTAATTGCATAAATTGTTATGGTAAATTCAAAACTATTTAACTGCGAAGTATGCTTGGTGATTTTTACACATCTAGTAAATAAAATTACAAAGAAACCAGACACTGTATATTATAAAATTATACAATAAATTGTATAGCACTGAAGTCAATTCAGCAGCCTCCCTGAAATAAGTGAAGAATAAAAAATGCTGTGTCAATCAAAGTAAACATTTCAACAAAGTTCTCCCTTCCTGTACTCCAAAGTCTTATATGTTTATATCTCCACAGAATGCAAAGAAAGAGTTTGACTTTTCTTCCTTCTCAGTAGTGACTGGTGATATACGAAACTATAAACAGTGCCCAAGATGACTTGCAGTTGTAGAGAAAGACAAACACAAAAAGTATTTCCTAGAACTAAGGTCATCAGATGTTAGGCTTTGTCAAGACAGAAGCTCTTCTTCAAACATAAGGGGAATGCAATATTGGTTCCTTCCATTTGAAATGACAGTAAGGCAGTCAAGGCAGACATTGTTGATAGGGACATAGGTCTCAGGAAGGTCAGGAATAAAAGAGTACACTTCTGGGCCAACTGCACAGAAAAATTGTAGCTTAGTGAAAGATGACAAATGAGTAGTGTTTGTGCTCAACCCACCAATATTTACCAAGAAATATAACACATAAACTGTTAGAAATGTAAGTTATGAAAACACCAGGCTACTATTGATTAAACAGTGGTCTCTAATGAGAGAGATGACTCATGAATAAACATTGCAAATGAAAATGTCACCTTTGCTAACAAGCCTAGACACTGAGGATTGTATAATTCAACACTAAATACTAAGTTAATATTCGAATTTGTTCTGAACATTCTCAGTTCTAATTGACAATTTTAAGGGTCAAAAAAAACCTATAAACTTAACATCACAATAGATATTTAGAATCCTTAAAGATGACTCATGATTGGTAACTTTTAAAGAAATTAAGACACTTATTTTTTTTTTCTTCTGTTTTGTAGTCCTCACTACTCTTTCCTTTATTTTGTCAGACAAACTGAGTTGCTTGTCATACAGTATGCTTGCTACAGTCTGGATTTTGTTGATTGTCTCATAATGTTGCCTGACATGTTCCTCTTCCCCTATATTATTCATAAATTGGTCATTAAAATTAAAGTCTTGATTGTATTTGGTTTCAAGGTTTCTTCAATAATCCTTAAGAGCAATGCTGTGAACAACCATTAAGAGTCCAACCAGACTGTTTTTCTCACTTCTGGTGATGTTAGAAATCACTAGTGATCATTGTCCAGTATTATAATTGAAGCTGCAAAATAGTAGAGTTGTAATTGTTTCATTGTTTATTCACTTATTAGGTAATGTGTTTTTTAAAGGAGAATCTTCTACTTATCAATTATTAGATTATCATGATGCATTTTCTAATGTAGAAAAGACAGAAGAAAAGCTAAGGATATTTCTACCTTTTAAATTTCAGTTTTTAAAATACCTGTTCATTCTTTAATCTGTACAAAAAAGCTTTGAAGGTGAGCAGTGGGCTTTATTTTTTAAATCAAAATGAGCACATGGATTACATTTCTATAAATGTTTTGCTTCTATAAATGTTTTAATACACTGCAGGTTTTATTCCTGACAATAATTAAATCATCCTTCTTCAAGTAGCTCTTACATCTTGTGTTCTTGTATTACTTGAGAGCATCATTGCTCCATGGCATAATAAGAAATTCTAGGTTCATGTATACATTGCTGCCTCAATTCTAATACTACTTTTTTTCTAAGGAGCCCATTTTTCTATTAGTGGAAAACAGTGCTTAACAACACAACCTGGACATGTACTGTGTGTGTGTGTGTGTGTGTGTGTGTGTGTGTGTGTTAGAAATTGAACTATTTGAACATTATAGCCCTTTTTCAATTTTTATTTTAACACAAGATCTTGTCAAATTTCCAAAGTGACTTGGCTGGACTCAAAATTGTGGTCTTTCTGTCTCAGCCTTCTAGAGTGTTGATATTACAGGGATGGGCCACCATATCAAGCTTGTTTTCACAATAAAAATTCCAATTCCCAATAAAATACCTTCAGTATACTTCAGAGCGGTAGGGAAAAATTTCCTCAATTTCATTTGGAACCAGAAGAGACCCAGAATCAAAAAAATCAATCCTGACAGATAAAGGACATGCAGGAGGTATCACAGTCTCTCATCTGAAATTATACTATAAAGCTACTGTGATACAATCAGCATGATACCAGCGTAAAGACAGACCTGAAGATCAGTGGAACAGATTAGGATATGAAGACACAACTGCAAGCACACTCAGCCACCTTATCTTTGATAAGGGGGCAAACAGGCTCACTAGAAGAAAGATACCCCTTTAATAAATGATGCTGAAAATTGGCTTTCCACATGCCAAAGGCTGAAACTAGACACATGTCTATCACCAATCGCAAAGCTACTGTCAAAGTAGATCAAAGATTTAAATATTAAAATACAAACACTAAATCTTTTGGAGGAAAATGTAGGTAGAAATCTTAAAGACATAGGTGTAGGTAGAGAGTTCATGAACAAAAAAATATTGCACAGGAAATACTTCAAATAATCAACTTAAGTCTCATCTTTTTGAAAACTTTCTGTAATTCAAAGCAAATCTCCAACACAATAAAAAGTAAACCCACAAATTGGGCAAAATTATAGCTGACTGTCTCTCCAACAATGGCCTTCTATCTAGAACATACAAAGAATTTTAAATAATCAGGTTCAAAGGCCCAACCCAAAAATTGGCACCTTAAAGTACACTTCTCAGAGAAAAAAATGTAAATGTCAGGTCAATATATAAAAAAAGTTCAACATCATTGGTTATTCAAAAATGAAAATCAGAACAACACTTAGATTCCATCTCACCCTAGAAAAAAATGGCTAACATCAATAATACATTCAATAACAAATGCTGGAAAGGCTGTGGGGAAAAAAAAAAAACCTTTCTCCACTTTGGGTGGGAGTGCAGACAGGCACGACCACTATGGAAATCGGTGTGGAGATTCCTTGAAAAGCTAGGATTGGAGATTCTATTCAAGCTAGTTATTCCCCACCTGAGTATTCTTCCCGAAGAGCTGCAAACCTCTACCATAGTGACATATGAGCACCCATATTTATAGCAGCACAATTTGTCACAATCAAATCTTGGAAGCAACAAAAATGCCAATCACTTGAAGAACAGATAAGGAAGATGTGATATTTTCACACAATAGAGCATTATTCAGATATAAAACAGGATAAATTTGGGTCTTTGGTCAGTAAATGGATGCAACTAGAGAACATACTCTTAAGTGAAATAAATCAGACCTGCATGTGCAAACATCATATTGTCTTCTTAGTATGAGACCTGAAAGAGAAAGATGGAATCTGAAAAGTACAATAGGCACTGGGAAAAAGGAATGAACTTACTCAAAAGGAAAGAGTTGCTAAGTTGAGGACAGGAGAGGGAGTGGGGGAAAGAGATTTATATATGTATGAAAGCAGGATGATTTGGACAACTGTATTTTGCATTTCTGATGATCTATGGAAAGAAGCAGTTAATGATTTAATTTGTTTCATCTGTTTTTTTAAAATGTACTTTTCCTTATCTTAATTTCTTACACAGTTCTATCTCGTTTTCTTTCTTCTTTCAATTTTACATGCATATATCTGGTAATATGAAGAACTGGTTGGAAGACAACTCTATGT
>PVKA01055468.1:0-10270 GCA_004027165.1 Ctenomys sociabilis
TTCTGATCACAGAAATAGGATGGGGTGAAGATCTAAACCACAGCAGACACTCTACCTGTCTTACTCACCATGAGAGTTCATTATATTCTAGGTGCTACTTAAATGCTTATTGAGTATATGAATGAAAACATGGGTAGAATAGAAACATACCACGTGTTATGCTGCATACTAAAAATAAAACAAAGCATTATTTTAAAATATCTTTCTTCTGCAGGAAAAGGAAGGTGTAGACTGGAGTAGAAATAAAGAAAAATGTAATAGGGGCTAGGGAGATATCTCAAGAGTCTAAGTCCTGCATGGCAAGCACAAGGACCAGGGTTTGATCCCCAGCACCACATGTCAGGCCTCTGTGCCAGCTACTGAAACTGGGCATGGTGGTGCACACTTGTAATTACAGTGCTAGGGAGGCTGACACAGGAGGATCACTCTGAGTCCAAGCTAGGTAATGAGACCCTGTACTAAATAAATGAAATGTTTTAATTAAAAAAGAAAAAGATAATAGGTAGAAAAGGGCTGGGGTCTTGAGTGTGTGAGGAAGAGACAGGAATTAGAAGAGGAGAAATAGGAGTGTGGAAGGGAGAACTAGATGAGAGAAGGGTAAGAGAAACAGGGTAAAGGACAGGACCATAGTATAAGAAGAGAGCAAAACAATAGGAAGGAAGATTAAATTGGGAACGTAAAAATGAAGACCCTTACAGATCTTGGTCAGGCACACTTTATACACAGTCATTCACTGTGCCCATTATCAATTTATAATTGAGGAAAACAAAACTAGAATGAGACAATACTTACTTGCACAAAATTAGAACAGTGAAGAATAAGGACTTCAAGGTGTATGTCTGTGATAGGAGTATAGTGTGGTCCTTTTGTGTGCTCATCCGGAATTCTACAATTCCTCTTCCTGAAGGCTTTCAAACAAAGTTGGGGGTGGGGTGAGGAAAGATGCCAGGGTAAATCTACTACGTGCATTATCTACAGAGCCAGCAGGGACTGTGGTGTTCCCAGTCATGCAGCACCTGCAGCATCTGACTATGTACTTTAGGCCCTTGGGTCTCACAATAGAGAAAAATAAAAGCCAGTGATTGAAGATACTCAGAAACAAATGCCCATCGTTCCTAAATTGGAGGCCAATTCCTATCAGACTGGCTTCAAGGCTTGTTTCCTGCTTGTTGACCTTTCAACATTCAGAGATTGGTTGATCTAAAGATGGCAAGGTTTTTAAAATGAAGGTTAAAAGGGTAACAAGGTCAGATATAGAAATTCAGGGCCTGAATTCCAACCCCCACTTCCCAGAATCTGTTGCCTCCCATCTAAAGGTTCGGGCACCATTAAGCAGTGGTTTAGAACAGAGTGGTTAGAACCCAGAGTTACACAGAGCTATCCAGAATTATTGCAATCACTTCCCTGACAGTGGAAAAGCTTTGCTCCTTAGCAGTGTTATGGTTTGTGTATTTGTCCCCACAAAGCCTCAGGCAGTCATTGAGGCATAGTTCTACAGTTTGTGATTCATTCATGAACCAAGGCTGGGATTACAGGAGTAAGTGCTGCTGGGATTATGGGTATGAGTACTTCCCCCAGCATGGAGCGGCTAGCCTAAATGCAACTTAAGGGAGACAGACTTCCTCTCCATAGGAACTGTTGCTGCTACTCCTCCCTTGCTCTCTTGCTCTTTGCTGCCACCATGAAAGGTTGCTCTCTGCCATGTGCCGCTCTACCTTGGAGCCAGCTGAGTGTGGACTGAAACCTTCACTAACTGTGAGCTAAATAAACTCTTCCTTCCTTCATTTTGGGTGTCGACTACTCGTCCCAGCAACGAGAGAAGATGCACTGAGACAGAGTGAAACTCCCAGACATTCCAAGAATTACTTTTCCTGGAAAGCCCTAGGAAATATGGGCCAGGTACATCTTCCACACAGAGTACTCAGCATGTGTGAAAGTAGTCAGCACCTTTCTTCCAAGCAGCAAGTTAGTAAATCTCACGTCAGAGAGGAAAAAGTCAATTTAATGGAAAGATTTCTGTGAACCAAAAGCAGATTTCCAATAGCAACTAGGTATGACAGTTAGAAAGAAGGTTGAAATTATGGGTAATTTATGACTTTTCCTTGGAAAATAACACGATTTAGTCAGAATGGAGCATAGCAAAACAGTAGCTACTCTTCAGATAGTGTTGAAGGTCCAGTCAGTATTAGTATGATATAAGTCCTATTCTAGATGCACTTCTGTGACTTTTTCATCTTTAGGCAAGTCACTATGCCCATAATCCACACATTCAAAATTTCTATGGAAGCAGCAAGTACTGTGTCTGTACACCTTAAAGCACCTTACAACCACGGGGAAGTATAAAACCATCTGAGTGTCAAAAGTGAATTCCACTTACATTTTTAAATGTGTATTTTAATTAAATTTCAAGGAGGTGACCTTCCTTTTTAGTTATTGGGCCACTAGAGCCATGCCCTCATCAGAGCAGCAATTTTCATCTGTGACCCCCATCACCATCTTCCAGTGGCGTAAGTTGGACCAGGGTGCAATGAGTGTCTCAAGGCAACACACTCATGGATCAGCGGAGGTATGAAATTCTCATGAGACTAGAGTCTTATGACCAGTCTCAGAAATCCGAAGCAAAAGACAGAGAGTGGATCATTAGGCCATCAGGAAAAGAAATAAAAAGCAGTAGAAGCCATGAGGCAAAGAAGTGAAGTAAAGGAAAAGTGGAAAAAGGCTTGGGAGGCAGAGAGAAACAGAAGCGTGTGCAGTGAAAGCAGAGCTGGAGACAGGCAATCTGAGCTCCTGGCAAAGAAGCAGAGTTTATGGTCACAAACATCAACCATGGCCATCCACAAAATATTTCCTGTAGTTCTGTCTCCAAGAAGCAAGATCGTGCCATGGGCTTGTATCATCATATTCCTGTAAAATCTCCATTTCGTTTATCTTCCCAAGTCTCCTTTCCTCAGCTAAATTTCTATAGGTTTCTGTCTCTTACAGCCAAAAGGATTTAACCTGTACAGCATTAAACATCTGAATATGTTAGATTCTAGGAAGACATCAACATGACAGTGATCAAAAAAGGTCTAGCTCCCTAAAGAACTGCATGAACTCTTTCAAACATTACCCATTTTGCTATGAGTTCACAATTCTAGACAACTTTTGGCTTGCTCTCAAGCCACAGGCTGAATTTATCTAAGGAACATGAATCTGACTAACTCCAGAAGGGAAGGTACTGCTTTTGCATATTAGTTATACCAGAGATTGAGTTTATTCACCTTTCCCCAAAGTGTACCATTCTCTTTTAAAAAAATAATAATCAAGGGAAGGGGATTTTAATGATCTTTATTTTCTTCACTTAGTACAAAGCAGGCAGCAAGGGAGATGAGAATTCGTGGACTAAGCAATTTGCCGGAATGGCTGTTAAAATGAAATGTGGAAGGGACAGCAGGAAAACCTGCTTAATGCTCAGAAACACCTGCTGGGAAATATTTTTTTCTGCATGGGTTGCAAGAAGCATTGAAACAATTTTCTTGCCTTTCACAAAAGAGGTGGGACTGTAGGGAGCAGCACTGTCTCCATGGGCTGCTGCTGAAGAACAGAACAGGAGAATTGAGAACACAGCAAGAGGCTGGGAAAGAAGGCAGGGGCTTCTGGCACACTGGGCAGAGAGCCCTGAAGAACCGACCCTTATTCTGTAGCTCTGAGGGGAATTGCTGACTCAGGCTATGAATTCCCTCTTGGCTGCCTCCATTTCAGAGTCTTAGGGGTTTTCAGTGCTATCTCAGCATCAAAGTCTCTCTACAGGTCAGTCTGGCAAAAGCCTGCTTTTGGGTGCACAAGGTGAAGAAAAGATATATCCAGCTCCCCTCCCCCAGGGAAGCCAGGAGCTGATTTTCCCTTTGGTCCATCCCCAGAGGCCGAGTTCCACTGTGTGCATCTTTCAACAGAACCATTTCCACCACCTAGCTTTCCATCTCCAGTATACCCTCCCTCCATCAACCCTGCACACCAGTGCCATAAATATCTCATGAAAGGGATCCTATCTGTGGATTCCTTCTGACCATAGAATCAAGGCCTAATCCCTCAGTGCGGCCTGCCAGGCTCTACACAAACTAATTCCGAGCTATGAATCCACTTCCACATCATGCATTATGCCTGCAACATGAAGCTCTGCTCAAGAGCTTGTTAGACTTTGCTGGGGTTTCCTTTGCCTTTTCTCCTGCCACTTGCTCTCTTGGCAGGGGAACTGGCATGGGGTACTCTTCCTAAATTTCAGACCCGTAGAGCCAAAGAATAATGACCTCATGGGTAAGCATAGAATATTTGGAAAATAAAAAGCTCACATTTACACAATGTTAAGTTTGAGGTATATTCGAGCTTCTGAAAAAAATCTGTCCTAGTGACCAGAAAGAATTAACAGATCTAGGAAGGAGAGTCAAACTCAGAGGTCCAGATGGAGAAATATTTGTTTCAACGCTATACCTACTATGGAAATCAGTTTGGAGATTCCTCAAAAAAACTAAGATTCAACCCAGCTATTCCCCTCCTGAATATTTTTCCAGAAGAACTAAAAACACCACATCATAACAATATATGAGCACCCCATGTTTAAAACAGAGAAATTTGTCATTGATACACCTTGGAAACAACCCAAGTGCCCACTTAGCTCAGTGGACTAAAGCACCTAGTTAGGCAGAGCACAGAAGCCAGGGCTCGATTCCCAGCATGCTGCACCAGCCCTTCCATGGGACACACTGTGATGGCAATTGAGACTGGGTGTGGTGGTGTGCGCCTATAATCCCAGCACTTGCGGAGCTGCATACAGGAGAATCACTACAAGTATGATCTGTGTTGTGAGACCCTGTAGACCCTGTCCTAAATACAGAAGAAAGAAAAGAGAAAAATATATATGTATATACACAGGATAGCTTGGATAATTGTACTGCTGGTTTCTACTGGTCTATTGAAAGAAATAGTTAATGCTTAATTTTTTTATTTTTTTCTATTTTTAATTTTTTTCTTTTTAATTATTTTGATCAATTTTTCATGCTTATATCTGGTAATCTGAACAACTAATTTGAGGACAATATGCAATATAACAACCACTGTTGAATTCCTATCATTTTGTTTAGTGAAATTCCGTATCGTTTTTATTTTCTTACTATTTTTTGTTCTCCTTAGAAAAATAGATGACAGCTAAACTATGAATTATCCTAAAAGTGCTAGGAAAGTGGATGCTTTTGAAATAATTTATGTTTCTCCAAACTGTATGATTCTCTTTTTAAATAAAGCTCCTGCCTCATATGTTTTTTTTCTCAAAATTCATCACATTATTGAGCCCTCTCGAGAACCTAAACAACTAATCTTGAGCTGATGAAGACAGAGAGTGATGCATGAACATCCCAGTGATTAAATAATTTACAAGTAAGGGGCCAGGGAGATGGCTCAGTGGAATAAGCGCTTCTATGGCAAGCGCAAGGGCATGAGTTCGATCCCCAGGTTGACCAAAAAATTAATGAATAAATAAATATTTTACAAGTTACTGCCAATCTGCACTGTCCAAGATGAACTCCAACTGTGGAGTCTACTTGTTAGGGTATCAGACCCAGCCACCAATTCAGCAGAAAATTGCTTTTTTGCCTTGTACCTCTTCTCTAGATGGAAAATGAACTGTTCCTCCTTAAATTGCCATCTCTCTAGCAGAAATAGTTAGATTTCCAGAACACTTACCCAACCTAGGTAAGGGTCCTCAAAGACAAAATGGATTATATTAGTGATAGCAGGCAAGACTATGCTAAGGTTAAAATGATCCCAGCAATTCCAATGGTTCACAACAGCAGACATTTCTCATTCATGCTACACATCTATCCGTGATCAGTGACAGTTTTGTCCTGTGTCATTTTATTTCCTGACAGGGAAATCCCCACCCGAGACATCATTAGCCCATGCATGGCAGAGGAGGAAAGTGCAAATATCATCACGTCTCTTAAAGCTATTATTCAGAAGTAGCCCCCATCACTTGTGGGTGCCAGAGACACTTTTCATTCCTCCCCTCCTGTCTCTGACCAAAAGCAGCCCACATATCAATGTGATGGGGATACATTATGCTCCCACAGATGGGGCAGCAAATCCTGTGGTCAGCAATACAATCCACTTGCAAAGGCAAATGTTGTACGGTCCCAGAATTTTCTCTCTTATTCTGCATAGTTTAAACACAGGCCACACATTGAAACACTGGCAGGAGTCAGGAAGATGCCATCAATATACAAATACACCAAAGACAATGGAGAGAAGCGAGGCCTGAGACAAACAAGAAAAAGAAAAAGAACTTAAACTAAGACCGTGAAAGCAGTTCTTAAAAATATTTGCACCCCGTTTTATGCCCACCCTCCAACCACTGAAGTCAAAAATTATTCTAAGGGAAGAATAAACACAATTTGGTGAAGGATTCAAGTGTGAATAATTTCTTGAACAATAATTCATTAAATATGATGTACTTTAGGCACTGGAATACCCACTTTATGAATACTAACTTAAATCTCCATATGATCCAGTTGCCTTCCCTTTGAAGTTTCAAAAACCAAGACTCCTGCCTCGTGGACCCTAGGGAAGCCAGGACCCCATCCAGAGCTCCGTGAACCCTGCGGATGTACTTCTCGAGTGCGTTTCTGCCACCCGGCTGACGGCCCCAAGCCCTCTGCCTCTTCAGCACCTGCTTATCATTGTTCCCTCAGCCACCACCTGGCAGTCCCTTGCTTTGCCTTTCCCAACTGCACCTACAACATGTGGCTGAGAATTGGGGCTCAGGGAGGAGGAGGATTCTGTCCCCTGTCCCGACAGCACTGGCACCAACCCCCCGTGGCCACTGCTCCCGTTTACTCACTTTCCTATCCCCCCCTTTTTTTTCCATCTCTGAGTCTGTACATTTTTGAATGCAGAATGTTTAGCTCTCTCTTTCTTTTGCCATCTTATTCCAAACCAGGAAGAGAGCAACTAACTTCCACATTCCTAGAGTCAGCTTCGGACCTTTTCCCAGACACTGAAAGTTCCTTTCCCAAGAAAGCTTCAGAATCAGTTCCCAGACTTTATCATTCAAATTTTACAAATAAGAACTTGAAATGATTATTACAGGGTAGATTTTTTTTCTTCGTGTTAATTATGCACCACCACCCCCATCCTGGTCAGTCATAAGCCCAGAAAGCCCCTTCTAGGCAAGATTCATTCTTCACTCCCATTAAGCACAGTAGCAGGTGAGATCACTGGAACCCAAGTGTTAGATGCATTTGAATTCTAGGAAGTTCTCTGCAAGCACTTTTTCTGCTACAGCTCTCCTTGAGGCAGATGTTTTTGCTGTTTTAAAAGAAGTAACTTATCTCTCTGAATTAATTTGAAAAGCACTCCTGGTCCTGAACAAAGCTTGCTGACGTGCACACAGACGCTGGCACTAGTGGAAAAGCATGTGCTTCCAACGTCCTGAAATGAAACGGTACCACGTCCGTCCGTCAGGTGTAGGACACAGGCAGGCCGCCTTGAGGCACTTCTTCATTCAGAGAGCCACATAAGGACACCAAGCTGCACAAGTTTTGAGGGCAGCCTTCTGGGCAGAAGCCCTGGCAGGAGTCTTGCCTGCCTACCACCATGTCACCTTAGGCTCCACATTATCGCTGACCCCATCGTCAGCAACCTCACCTTGATACCATAACTTACTCTCCCATTCATTTATTCATGTAATAAATATTTACTGTGGACCCGCAGTGCGTAAATTCCCCTCTGAGCACTTGAGAGGCTGAAAATACAAAGTCTACAACCCTGGGAAGGTTACCTTCTGAGGAATAGAGACACATAAAATATAGAAGTAAGAGGTAAATTATACAGAATATTGGAGGGTGACAAGTACTATGGAGAAAAAAAAAAAATAGGTCAGGGAAAGGTTGCCCTTGTTTATCTTCCTTTGTTGTTGTTGTTGGGGTTGTTTCTTTTGTTTCTGGTCCTGGGAGTCTAACTCAGGCTCTTGTATGTACCAAGCAAGCACTGCGCCATCGAGCTATAGCCCTAGCACATATCTTCCCTTTTAAAAAATGTTGGGGACATGTAGGTTAACACTGGGCTTCTCAACCTCAGCACCCCTGACCCTGGAGCTGGGCCATTCTTTGCTGGGAGAGATGCTGGCCTGGGTATTATGGGATGTGCTAGCAGCATCTGTGACCACCCCCGCCAGAGGCCACTGGTAAACCAGCTTTTCCAGCTGTGACATTTTCAAATGCCTCCTGAAGGGCACAATCATCTCCAGTTGACATCTCTGGGCTCAGGGCACACAGAGGGTCTGGTACCCAAAGAAAAGGGCTGGACCTCACATCTGTCTCCTTCACTCCCTGACAACTGCAGCTTGGCCCTACCACTGCCCCTATGTAAGCTATTCAGCCTTGACCTGGCTTCTCACCCTCTCCAGACATCTCTGTCTGTAAAATAGAAAAAACAGTGTTCACTGAAAATATCAGTTTCAAGAATTAAAGAATATAGCATGAAGGGCTGGCGAGATAACTCAGCAAACTAAACACCTGCCTAGGCAAGCTCAGGGACCGGGATTCAATCCCCAATACCGCATGCCCCAAGCTGAGCCTGAAATCAAGTCGGGGGCATGGTGGTGCATACCTGTAATCCCAGATCTGCGGAGGTTGAAAACAGGAGGATCACTACAAGTCCAAGCTGCATAGTGAGACCCTGCACCAAATACACAAATTAAAAAAAAAAAAAAAAAAAAAAAAAAAACACTATAATATAGGCAAACCACTGGATGAACTCAATTTGCAGCATGGTGGGAAGCTAAAACAGGAAGAACAAATGTCTAAACCCAGCCTTGGCAATGAAGTGACTTTGTGAGACTCCAAGGCAACATAGAAAAATTTTTAAAGGACTGAAGCACAGCCCATTATGAAGACTCTCAGTTCAATCCCCAACACACACAGAAAATAATCTATCTGCAGTCTTCAAATCAAGTAAGCAAGCACTGCTGTTATATCATCAAAGTGTAGGCTGAGGATCCTTTTATTAAAGTCACATAACTAGGACATGGCACTAAAGCAAACCAGCCCATTTGCATCATTAGGCCTCAACTCCACTACCTCCTCCCCATGTGTCACCTCCCTAACCTGCACTTGTGAGCATCTGTTTAAGAATATGCATGACTGAGCCAGAGAGATAGCTCAGTGGTATAAATGCCTGGCTGGCAAGCACAAGGTTTGATCCCCAGAACCACAAAAATAAAAATAAACAAACACAAAAGAACATGTCTGCTAGATAGAACAGAGCACTCGGGCGGGGAGAACCATCTGGACCACAACAGTACAGTCACTCCTGGAGGTTGCCAGAACTCACGTGTGAACGTGGTTGTGATAGAAGCACCTTCCTGGGAATCTTTCCAAAGCTTAGAGCTGTAGGCTCAGCCTACAGCTCTGAGCACAGTTAGGGACATAAGCCTGGTGCAGAGCCTACTGTACTCAAACTCTCTCTTCTGCACCTTGAAGTTACTAAGACAGACATGGAGCTGTATATTCAGGAACCTTGGCATCTTAGAACTTGGATATAAATGAGATTCAAACAACCAAATAACCTGAAAAGCGGAAAAATGAAGGAAGTCTAGATTAGACCATGGCCCACGGCTTTGGGCAAGTGTGTGCTTCTTCTTGTTGCCATTTTAACAAGACCAGAGTCCTCTCAGTGCACTGATTCTGCCCCAGATCGCTGCTTCCTACAGCAATAATGTAAATCCATCTAACATTTAAGGAAAAGGATATTGAGCTTGGTAGATCAGTATGGTGTATATTTGCCTCCTGAGTGATAAGGTCACCCACTCAAGCCTGCTACAAAGGCCAATGGAAATGCAGAGATACAGCACATGGTGGCCAGGCCTAATACAGAGATTAAACATAACCTTTGAAGAAACAAAAAATAATTGGGGGCACAGGTGGGCTCACACCAGTCTCTTCTAGGAAGCATAAACATGAGAGGTCCAACTATAATTTAAAAATTAAAGAAAGAAAAACAGATCAAAATGCATCCTATCATTCCAAGGATATAAGGGAGCTTTGCCTGGTTTGGCAGTACTGGAACTGCTCTGGGAGCCTGAAGCAGGAGGATCACAAGTTTAAAACCAGCTTGGGTACCTTTATGACTCAGCAAGATTCTGCCTCAAAATAAAAATAGGGCTGAAGGTCCTATTTGATCTCTTTTACAAAGTTAAATGGATGTCTACATGTATGTATTTTTTATGTCTGGAAAAGCTGTA
>PVKA01055469.1:0-10313 GCA_004027165.1 Ctenomys sociabilis
GTTCTGAAAAAAAAAAAAAAAGAAAGAAAGAATTTCTAGATATTTAATTTGGGAAGGAAGAGGCATTCTGGGGGAGTTGTGTTTCAGAGATAGGGTCTCACGCTGCAGCCCAAGCTGGCCTTGCGCACAGCAACCCTCTTAGTTCATCCTCCTAACTGGTAAACTTACCAGCATGCACTGCTATACCCAGCTCATGTTCCATTCTAGAGAGAGGCTATTTTGTGAAAGCAGTTGGTAAGAAAATGTCTTGCGGTAGCAAAATGCTTATGTGTAACAGAAAAGAATGGCTAACAAAGGGAATTAACGCTTAAATTAGTAGTTACCAAAATTCAGAGACTGTCCTTCATCAGGATAAAGTTATGAAGTTTTGTCAGTTTTGGGATACACAGACACTTTATATACAATATCGATAATTTAAGGAGGGTTGGGTTTTTTGTGTGTGTTTTTTTTTTGTTTTGTTTTGTTTTTTTGGGGGGGAAGGGTTGGTACTGGAAATCAAACTCACAACCTTGCACTTTCCAGGTAGGCTTTGTACAATTACCTGTCTCCCCAGTCCCCAATATTGATAATTTTGACATTGATACCAGTCTAGTTTATGTTACAAAGCTTTTGATGGCACTTCCAGTGTGAAACAGCAGTACTGTGCCATATGGAAGTGGCAGTAGTCTATGCTTTCTGACTCTGCACTCCTACAGTAGTGTATTTTCAGTGATAGAATTCCCTAATTTCTTGTCTCCACCCCAGAAGACACTAGACAGATCTTTCTACAGTTGGTCATAAACCAAACTGGACAAGAACCAAATCAAATTCAATAGTTAAGTTCAGTGTTGACCTGATGGTGAAATTTGATTTAATTCTTATCCAGTTGGACTAGAAAGCAGTCATGGAGAGGATTGAGTTAGTGTGCCAAGATCCCATTATATTTAGGTTTATGTTGAACATCTCCACTTCACCATCCACATATCTTCAAAATTCACAATCCAAACCTTAATTCATTTCTTTCTCTTTTTTCTCAGCCAGTAGAGCTCCTTGCCTTAGGTACATGACACCAGTATCCACTGAATTGCCCAAATCTTTTGTTGTTGTTGTTGTTGTTGTTGTTGTTTGAGGCAGAGTCTCACTTTGTAGTGTAAGCTGGCCTTAAACTCTTTATGCAGCCCAGATTGGCCTCAAAACTTGCCACAGTCCTCCTGCTCCATCCTCTTGGTTGCTGAGATTACAGATACGCACCATAACACTTGCCCCCAATCAGTATTCCTTGCTCCAAGCTTCTCTCCACCCCTGCCCTTGTGTAGTCATCAAATTTTACGAATTTGTCAGTATGTCTCAGATTTATTTCTTTTCATTACCATAGTTGAAGTCATCTTCATTTCTCAGTTATACTACTCCCATCTTCCCAGTGTCTCCCATCACCAGTGCTTTCCATATGCAGCTGGTTTTAGTCGTTGGTTGACCTTCCTAAAACAAATCAAAATACATTACTGTACTTTCTAAAACCCTTCAGCAACTATCCATTATTTCCAAAGTAAAATCTTACGTTTAGAGGGTTAATAGCAGCAGTATTTGGCCTTTGCTTCATGATACAGCCAAATATGTACATGTGTATATAATTGAATATGTTTATAAAAGTATTATATACTAATATCCTAGATAATTAAGTTTTTAATGTGTAACTAACAGAAGCATCTGAATACAGGAAGTCAGGTTTTTAAGAAACAGTTTCTAAATACTAATTTACTTTTAGATTCTCTATCTTATATTTAAGTTTAAATAAAATATTTAAAGAGTACCTAAATTTTGAGTTCAGTTTATTCATAAATTGTTTTAATTGGAGAAAGCTGTGACTGTTCTCAACTGTGTTAGATACAGTTGTCAAGTGTGGTTCTGTGCATGGTGAGACTGAGAGCTGTTTCTAAACACACAGTTGTTAGCAAGCATAGATTTGTCTGGGCTTCCAGTATGGTCTCTGTCTGTGAGTAAGTAACTTTGTATATTAAATTCTGTGAGCTGCTCTCTAAGTTAGTTCATAACCTAAGTTAATAGAATTTAAACCCAAGCCAATCAGTAGTAGAGTTTGTTAGGGATCTTTAAGATAGCTATAAATATATATTAAAATCAAGGTATTCTGCTAGCCTCAGAATGAAGAGACATAAGATTGTTATTTGAATCTTAATATACATTTTCATTTTTAAGATATTTTTATATTATATAAATTTTCAGTGCTATTTAATACTAAAGATTTCTTAAATAGCTTTTTACTTTAAAGAGCCTGTTCTCCAGGAATCTACTTATTCTATGGTTCATGTTAATAATGAAGATTCAGGTGTATTTAAATAATTTATAGAACTTGTGATAAAAATCTTAAAATGTAAAAGTTATGCATTTTGATATTATATATAACTTTATTTTGGAGATAGTATCTCACTGTGTAGCTTAGGCTGGTGTTGGATTTGCAGCAGTCCTCCTGCCTCAGCCTCTGAATGCTGTCATCATAGGCATACCCCGCTGTGCTGCCATTCTTTTAAATTGCATGGTATTGCAGCAGTGTAAAGAAGAGGTAAAAGCAAGCCCAAGCTGACTGAGGCTGTGCACCACGCATCCCACAGCCAGTGCCTGTGCTTCACAGCCATCATCACCATGCCCAAGAAAAAGGCTGAGAGAAGATAAAGCCAAGGTGAAGAACAGCCACAGAGAGATCTGCAAGTTGTCTCCTAAACCTGCTCCTCCCAAGTCATAGCCATGTTCTGTAAATGAAGAAGGGAAATTTTTCACCAAAGAGAAAAAAGCTCTTGCCAGCAAGGATGGGAATGACCCTGCAGAAGATGGAGAGGCAGGAGCAGATCATGTACAGAAAGCGGGAGGTACTGAGGATGCCAAAGAGAAGTCTGTCCATTTTTTCCCCTGTTCAGAACATCAAATGAAGATTTCACTTGATTTTATTTGGCTTTTTAATTTTTGGTAGTCCATCCAAGAAGGGAATTTGAAAGTTGTTAAGAATTGTGTGCCCATATCCTCCCTGAAATCCCATGATTTTTTATGAAAAGTATCTTTGGTAAAGGTGGATAGCTTGGCTTTTAAAGGATGAATTCCATGGTATTAACATCTTTTTTTTTTTTTTGTCTTTTTGAGACAGGGTCTCACTATGCAGTTCAGGCTGGCCTTAAGCTCACTTTGTAGCTCAGGCTGGTCTCAAACTCACAACAATCCTCCTGCCTCAGCCTCCCGAGTGCTGGGATTACAGGCATGCGCCACCATGCCCGGCTTAACATCTTTTAACTGGTAAAATTTTAACAAAAACCATGTATGTGTGATATGTCTAGATACAGCTGATTGCTTTGTCCAGTTAGGGTAGCCCTTATACCTGCATGTGGGGTTGAGCGCTTAAATATGGCAAGTGTGAATAGAGGCATGATGTGCTAATGCATGCTGATTGCAAAGAAGTGTGAGCCAGCCACGGTGGCACACACCTATAATCCAGCGTTCAGGAAGCTCGCGCAGGCAGATCACCATGACTGTGAGGCCAACCTGAACTACACAGTAGTTCAAGGGCAGCTAGATGCGGTCTCCACAACAAAAAAAGTAGAGCATGTTATTAATAATTGATGTTGGGGAACCCATTGAGGACCCTTCCTACCTCCTAAGAGCTATTTCTATTCCTCATTCCCTCAATTCCGAGTCCCCATTCCTTTTATCCAATAAATTTTCCTACTCTTTACCTCAGTAATAGTAATTTTATTTCTATTTCAGTGTTTTCTTTTTATGTTGTTACTAGAGAATTTAAGATTACATAAATGGATCACATTTTCTGTTGATATAACCGGAACACTTTTCTGAAAATTAAGTTTCTGTAAGTTATAGTTTGAACATTGGTCATATTGGGAGTTATTTTCTAGTGGTCTTAGGTTACAACTTAACATGTAACATTGTAATTTTACAGTTAGATATAAAAGTTAAAAATTCAACAGAAATTATTTTGAGGTCTTGCTTAGACTTCCTGTTAACACAGGACTGTAAACCTTCTTGATTTCATTGTTCTTGGATTGGAGCCAGTTTGGCAGCTGCCATAGATTTTTTTTTTTTTTTTTTTCCCAAAACCAAGGATTGAACTCAGGCCCTTGCACTTGCCAGGGAAGCACTTACTCCACTGAGCCATCTCCCTGGCCCCCTGCCATAGATCTTGGTATTGGCCTTTATTCATTGTTTTACTTATGTATGTAGCAAATATTTTTTGATTGCTTATTATATGCCAGGTCTGTCTTGGGCAAAACTTCTCCATAATTTCAAAAAATAAATTAAGTGCACATATAAATGAGTTTGTAGATCTGAAGATAGACTTTGAAGCAGTTCCTGTCTGAGCTTTTTCTTCCTATAAGTAGGACAATAAGATCATCATAGCTCCCCAGTAGTGGTGGCTTTTGAGAAAAACTTGAGTAAATGAAACAGTTCTTAGGCTAGGGAAATAGCTCAGTGGCATAAGCACCTGCCTGGTAAGTGCATGGTCTTGAGTTGAATTCCTGGTACCCCAAAAAAAAAAAAAAAAAAACAGTTTTCTAAGTGGTAAACAATGCTTACTGATTTCTGATCAGGTATAGAGCTCAACACAAAGGAGACTATAGAAAAATGCCTTGGCTCAGAGTTTGGTTTTGTTAGGGACATGTAACAGTCATTGTAAATACATTTAAAGCAACTGAAGAATATTAGCAAGGAATGCATGATGCATGTTCAGTTCTGCAGCTAAGAAGTGTAGAGAACACCAGTGATGAGAGGTTTTGTTTTTAAGCTTTCTCCTTTGCTTACCACAATAAGCCAAGTGCTCTTGCCCTTCTGTATCCTTTGGCACTGTACTTGTTTAATCAGTGGTAATTAGTTATGAGAACTATATGGAAATTAGCACAGATTCCTTACCTCAGCTGAAAGTATAATTGTGTGTGTGTGTGTGTGTGTGTGTGTGTGTGTGTGTGTGTGTGTGTGTAACCGGGGATTGAACTCAGGCTCTTGTGCTTGCCAGGGAAGTGTTTATTCCACTGGGTCATCTCCCCAGCCTTTGTACTTTTAGAACTGAGCTTTGCTTGTTTTGTGGTAGGACAGTGTTTATTTATGAATGAGACATTAGTGCAAATCTGTAGTATACAGTGCAAATCATGTAGCTTCTTGCATTTATTTACTGTAAAACTTAAGGTTTCAATTGGATTATCCAACACAGCTTCTCTTTGCTTTTGCCTTTCAGTCTTCATATTTACTGTACTGATGGTAAGACAGAAAGGACTGCATAATGGGATGGGTGGGTATCAGTGATATGCATGTCAGGGTGAAAAGTACTTTAAAGGATAAAAAAAATACAAGAATGTACATGTAAGTGTTGTAGAAATTGACTACTGGCAGAATGGCAGACCAAGAAGATGTCACTCCCATATGCAGAAACACTAAAAGCATATCAAGACAAAATATGTAACTAAATTCTGAGGAGAGATGGAGAAATTCACAAGTATCAGAAACAAGAGAAGTCAGAAGAGAAATTGGTACCTGTTGCTAATTCTATAGAAGCACAAAGTTCTTTTGATACCCGAGACACACCATATGTCCTTTGGGTCTGGTAGAACTTCAGCGTGCATGAGGGAATAGGACATGTGCCATTCACAGGCCAGCAAGATAGCTCAGCAGTCTAAAGCACCTGTTTAGGCAAATGCGCAGGGACTGCAGTTTGATCCCAGCACCACATGCTACACCAGCCCTGCCCCCAAGGCAGGCTGAGCTGGCCACCAGAAAAAAAAATGGGAGTTCACACAGAGCCCAGGAATATGGGCCTAGAAATGTGTTTGTAAAGTAATTGAAGAGATTTTTTTAAAAAACAAGAATAATGGAGTAACAAGCCAACGTGGAAAAGTCCTATCCACTTTTAGAAATGTACAGTGTAATCACAGAAATTGGCATTTGATGGATGAAATTTCAGGCTAGTCCAGATATCCTTTGGTTGAAAAAGGAAAGAAAACGTAGCAATATGTGGTTGAGAAGAACCAAATCTAAAAGATAATTCTAGGGAGTAGGATGTTGGAAATACAGGACTGGCTGGGCATGGGGGTACACACCTGTAATCCCAGCACTCAGGAGGCTGAGGCAGGAAGATTGCTGTGAATTCAAGACCAGCCTGGGCTACAACATGAGCTCAAGGCCAGCCTAAACCACATAGTGAAATCTTGGCTCAAACAGATTTTTAAAAAAAAAAAGTGTATATATTTCTTTTAAACATCCATAAAACATTTATAAGAAGTTAACCACATATTAGACCATAAAAACCTAGCTCCATGAATAATACCTAAGCGTACTTAACACACAGGCCACATTTCCTGACTTCAGTATAGTGCATGGAGAAATTAGCTTTGTAAGTTTCACTTAAAAGTGATGTGTAAAAGAAGGTCTAAAATATATGAAATAATATCTAGAATAGTAAATATGTGTGTGTGTACATATATATGGGGGGGTACTGAACATTCAGCATGCCGAGGCACACTGCTGACCATCTCACCTGTTACCCGAGTCCCTTCGGCAGCTGCTGATCATGAGGCACTGCAGCACTGCTCCACCTTTACCTGCACCGTGGCTTTTCACAGTTGCAGCTACTCAAGGCCAACTATAGACCAAAATTAATGGAAAATTCCTCAACCAAACGACTCGTAAGTTTTAAACTGTGTGCTTTTCTGCATAGCATAGTAAAACCTTACACTGTTTAGCTGTCCCAATTTGTAAATCATTCCCTTGTTTAAGGGCTGGGGAGATTACTCAGTAGAATAAGCGCTTGCCTGGCAAGTACTAGGGCCTGAGTTCAATTCCTGGTTCCACCAAAAAAAATGATGATGATGATGATGATAACAATAATAATAATAATGATAATGATATATCCTTGTTCAGCGTACCCAACTGAATATACCACCCACCTGTTGAACACTTGGTAGTTGCCTTGGATTAACTGTCACAGTGTTTGTGTTCATGTAGCCCTTAATTTATTAATAATGGTTCCATAGAGTTATGATGCTGGCAGTTCAGAAATGAGAGCTATGTGTTCTCTATACGGTGTTTTGTGTTTTTTAGGGTTTTTTGCGCTTACTGTGGTGTTTAAGTTGAAAACCCATTTATTTCACTGGAAAGATAAAAATAATCCAACTCTAGGTGTAGCCTTTGGGCTAAAAGAAACCCAAGAGCAGTGGTGACTCTCACTGAGGTCGTTCCCAGTTCCAACACCACTGGAGGCAGGAGACAGGACAGCCCCCACCACAGCTTCTGCATACATTGAGGCCTGCTGGGAAAACAGAGCATGAATGGGAAGCTACAGAAGTATAAAATAACAGCAAGAACAGGATAATGGGCACTACAGAGAAAAAGAAAGGAGGTTTGAACTTAGCAAGGTAAATTAAGG
Source organism: Ctenomys sociabilis (assembly GCA_004027165.1). Classification (NCBI taxonomy): domain Eukaryota; kingdom Metazoa; phylum Chordata; class Mammalia; order Rodentia; family Ctenomyidae; genus Ctenomys; species Ctenomys sociabilis. The sequence goes on from PVKA01055469.1 coordinate 7,412, forward strand.
TCCACGGTTCCAGAGGAACTGAATGCACAGAGCCAAAAATGTCCTGGAGATGGGGTACCAACAGTGTGTATTCTCATGCACAACCGAGCTCGGAATTTCAGCCCACACACATTCCACCTTGAAACTCATCAAGGCCCCTCATGGCCTCCACTGCATCTTCTCTCTGTTCTATGTGTACAAAGGTATAATCTTTCACAATGTCACATTCAATGACTGGACCATATTCCTCAAATTTGGCCCAAAGCTCTTGGTTGGTACAGGTGGGGCTCATGTTACTCACATGTAACTCGGTTGAAGTTTTGCTCTTGCTCTTGCTTGCTTCCACATTGATGCTCACCCTGTGCAACTCACAGTGGTGCAGGGTCCAGATAGCATCCTCTGCTGCTGTCTTGTCCTCTGTGTGCACAAAGCCATAGTTCTTAATGATGTCACATTCTAGTACCTTCCTATACTGCTCAAAAAGTGAGCAGATCTCTCAGCTTTACCATCTCGATCCAGCCGCATGGAAATCTGCAAGGCCTCTTCCTTGCAGTGTGAATGCTTCCAACTACTGTGGGTTTTTTTTAACCAAAAGTAGGGTGAGCTGGCCTGGAATCCTCTCCTGCTTCAGCCTCCCAAGTGATGGGATTACAGATGTGTGCCACCACATCCCACTAGTGCTTCATTTAAAGTGAAAAGTTGAAGAAGAAGAAGAAGAAGAAGAAAAGAAAAAACAATTGTATGCCAAAGTTAGTGAGATCTACACTACAAACAAATCTGACTGGAATTGTGAAAGTAAAAAAGTCTATAATTATGCTTTTGCACCTCTACCTGCAGGTGCTATGTGTGTGTGTGTGTGCAATTACTAAGTGTTGGGTTGAGTTGGTTTTTTGTTTGTTCGTTTTGTTTTGGAGAGTGTCTTACTATGTGTCCCAGGCTGGTGGTCTTGCATTCATAATCCTCCTGCCTCCACCTGTAGTATATGTCTATGGTACCACGTTGTGGTATTGTAGGCATATACTACCACACCTGGCAAAATATGCTAGAAAAAAAAAAAAAACTTACAGAATAGTTAGAGGGACAATACAGAAATTGTCCCAGAAGCTGTGTGTGTATGTGTGTGTGTTTTGAGTTTGAGACAGTTTTACTATGCAGTTCACGCTTGCATTAAGCTCACTTTGTAGCCCAGGCTGGCCTGAAACTTGAAGTGATCCTTTTGCCTCAGTTCCCCTGAGTGCTGGGATTATAGCCGTGGGCCACCATGTGCAGCCTTCCCTAAGTCTTTTAAGAGTTGTCACCATGTTGCCCTGTCACATCCTAGTAGTTAAGTATATACTTACTACCAACAACATTCCTTTTAACAACCATACTGTGACTATTACAAGTGGACCATTAATACTGATTAATTATGTAATCTCTAGATATCATCCCAATTTCACTAACTTTCTGAATAGCAATCCTTCTGCAAAGTAATGAAGATCAGAACTATATGTTACACATTTTGTCCTTAGCCTTTCAAGGTCAGTGAGGACTCAGGACATAGGAGAACCTGTACTGTAACATACTGTAACTCAGTTGTGTACCAGATTTTCTGATCAAGGAGATTATGGGGCCATAGAGGAATGTGGTTGACAATGTATAATGTGCCTAAGGAGAGTCACCTGGAGAGAACATTCTCACAGGCTTTCACAGAGTCAATTAATTGATCAAGCAATGGCCAGGATTCATCCACATAGCTGATACTGACAAAGAATCTACAAACTGAGGTGCAGGGTTTCAGGGTAAATCCTTGAGGGGATTTGACTGACCTTGGCACATACAAAAGTTAACAGTTCTTTTCTATAGGTCTTGCTTTATCTTGGTCTTAACCATCCAGCAGAAAAGTATGAAAACTTTTGGGGGGGGGAGTGTATGAAAACGAGGTGTAAACTGAGCTGTAAAAGGCTCAAGTCAACAACTTCTGACATTGCCAGTCCTATGGATAACCCACTATTATTATGGACCACTGAACTACATTGGACTATTTTGCTGAATTTATGCACCTAAAATATTTAAATGGCAATGGAATACCTATCTCTGATAAAAGTAAACAAAAAAGGGGGATGCAAATGAAGGACCATTTTGTATCTGTATATACAAAATAGTTAGGAAAGATATGCAGCTACTTTCTCTTAATTCAGTGAATTGAAAGATTTGTACAAATAGTGTTTGGACAGGATATCATGTCAGCATCTTGTACTATGAATAACCACTAAGAAAACAACAATATGCAATGTATTAATTACTGAAACTGTCCTACTAATCAGTTTTGAAACTGTCTCATTGCTATTTGTTTCTCAATAAAATTGATTTAAAAAGAACTGTATGTTACATTTACTTATTATATCTCCTTAATCTCCCTTAATCCAAAGCAAACACTTCAGTTTGAAACAGTTCCTCAAACCTGCCTTGCCTTCATGATTGTGATAGTTCAATAGTTAACAGATAATTTTATTTTATAGAACAAATTAAAACAAACTTGAGATTGATGGTTCTTAATGATTCAGTTCATATTGTGCCCTGGAAGTGCTGGGGTCTTGTGTGTGCTATGTAGGAGTCTACGGGTCCAGTTTCCCCATTGATCTGATGTTCACACAGAGCGTTTGACTAGACAGTGGTGTGAGCAGCACCACTGCTGCAGAGTCCTTCTCTTTCTTTCTACTTATTTTGTAGGGAGATGACTAAAAATCCTGCTCATCCTGAGACTAGGAGTATATTCATGTATTTATATTAATAAAGACATTTTAGTAGTTAAGTCTATGGGTAATCCCTTTACTTTCATTTTTAAGCTTCAGCATGATTTTGCCAAGTGTGTTTTCTTTCTTTTTTTTTTTTTTTTTTTTTTTTTTTTTTTTTTTTTTTTTTTTTTTTTTTTTTTTTTTTT
>PVKA01055470.1:0-10317 GCA_004027165.1 Ctenomys sociabilis
AATCATAAGTTTGAAGCATTTATACTGAAGTGGATGCCACTTGAACATATACTCATAAGTGAAATAAACCAGACACACATGTGTAAATATCGTATAGTCTCCCTAGTATAACAAGCAAAAAAGCAGAAATACAAAAGGAAATGTACAACAAGTAAAATAAATTGAGCCAGATAAGGGAAAGTGAATGGCATATGCTTCAGGATACTAATCAGCTTTTCTTCTGGATGGTTAACAACCTAAGATCACAAGTCAGAGTTGGAGAAATAGAACAGCCACAAGGCCAGCCAACATTTTGGACCTAGCCTTTCAAGGTCAGCGAAGACTCAGGACATAGGAGAACCTGTACTGCAATATCATGAGACTCAGGTGAGCTCCAAATTTTCTGAGCAAGGAGAGTGTGGAGCCACAGAGGAAAGAGATTGAAGTTCTATAGTGTGCCTGAGGAGAGTCACATGAAGAGAAATCTTTCTCTCAGGCTCTCACAGAGAGCAATCTGGTCAAGCATTGGCCCTGACTCATCCACATGGATGACACAGACAAAGGAACCACAGAATAATGTGCAGGACTACAAGATAAACCCTGAGAGGTCTTCAGTGACCACATAGGAAATATAAAATTCTTGTGTTGGTATATAAGTTTTGATCTACCTAGGTCTTAACCATTCAGCAGAAAAGTATAAAAATGACGTGTACATCGTGAGCCCATAATATTAAGCTGAGCTCTAAATGGATATGGTCGACAATTTCTTTGAATAACTCAGTATGGTTGCAGAATCCTGGACTGTGTTGGACTGTGGTGTCAAGTTCAAGCACCTAAGTTAGTTGATTGTCAATGGAGTGCCCACTTTTGACAGGTGTAGACAAAGGAAGGATTGTAGAAAGAAAAAATCAGGATGTGTGTGTATAGACAGTACAGTTGGGATAGATAACACTGTGCTTCTACATAATTCAATGAGAGTCAAGATCTGTACTTATGGTGGTTGGACAGGATATTATTTCGGCTTTTAGTACTAGGGTCGTCCACTAGGTAAATAATTATTGAATTTTTGATATAATTCAGATATAAAAAAATAAGATAAGTAAGCAACTACACTCTTAATTCACTGATAAGAGATATCTGCTAAAATAATATCTGTAAATATAATATCATGTGTGTACCTTGTACAATACCAAAACGTTATGAAAACAGTTTGCAATGTATTAATTCATCGAATCTGTATGGCTAAGGTGCCTTGAAACTGTCTGATTGACATTTGTATTTTAATAAAACAAAAATAAAGGAAAAAAAAAAGAAACCAGCAAAACCCGTTCAATTCATGGAAATTAAACAACAATGTACTCAGGAATCAATGGGTCACAGAAGAAATTAAACAAGAAAGTTAAAAATATGTACAATTCAATGAAAATTCAACCACAACTTACTGGAACTTATGGGATGTGATGAAAGCAGTTTTTACAGGGAATATCATAGCTATGAACTCACACATTAGAAAAACAGAACAGGAACAAATGAACACCCTAATGTTGCACTTCTGACTTCTAGAAAAGAAGTGGAAACAAAACTCAGAGCATAAAGATGGGAAGAAATCATAAAGATTAGAGCAGAAATTAATTCAATTGAGAAAGAAAAAACAGTTCAAAGAATCCACAAATCAAAAAGTTGGTTCTTTGAAAGACTAAATTAAGTTGATAAGCCTCTAGCCAATCTCATCAAAAAGAGGAAAGAAAAAATTCAAATACAAACAATAAGAAATGAAAAGGTTGGAATCACCACAGACCCAGTGGAAATCCAGAAGATTGTCAATAGCTACTTTGAGAATCTTTATGCTCAAAGAATAGAAGATACAGATGAAATGGACAGGTCACGGAAGCAGAGTAGAAGGACCTGACAATGGAGAAACAATCCATGGAGTGACAGGCAGAAAGCAATGGGCGGTGGCAGCAGCAGTAGCATCAGCGGTGTGCTTTTTATTTTCCCTTTATCCATCAAGGCTACAAGCCTTTTAGGTGGAGCCTTGTATACCCAGTGTGGGGTTTACCATCATCAACACCCAAAACTATAGTAAACCAGTTAGAGGCTTAATCCAGTATTCACACCCTCAAATCCATTATCACCCTTAATCCTTATCCATATGAACCAGACCCAGGCACCTATGAATTTATGAAGCTTTGAGGGGACATTCAGATACTAGCCATAACACATGATAAATAGGTAGAGCAGTAGACCCACATGAGAAATGTGATTCTTTGAAAATACGAATAGATTCACAAGGCATTGTTCTTCTTTCTCAATTTTATCCTTTTAAAGGATAAATTATTGCTTTTGGTCAACAACTTATCGTAGAAGGACAATTTCTTCATCTACCATACCACTTTACTTCTACAAATTTCATTGAGGTACAAGCCCCTTACATTTTAGATTTATTTTCTATTTGGTTATGTGAAAGTTACTAAGAAGTCTAAAGTGGTTGCCACTTCTTACTCACTTGGTATAATAAACATAATGTCATCAATGTGATGGACCAGTGTGATACTTTGTAGAAGAAAAAGGTTGTCAAGTTCCCTGTGAACTAAGTTGTGATATAGGTCCAAAGTGTTGGCATACTCCTGGAATAGAATGGGAAAGATATATTTCTCACCTTGACAGTGGAAAGCCAATTTCTTCTGGTGAGTCTTGTAAACAATATGGAGAGACAGGCCCTTGTCAAATCAACTTTTGCATACCAGATACCAAAAGATTGTTGACATACTCAAGCAAGGACTTCACCTAGTACAGCAGCCACAACTAGATTTACCACATAAACGCATGGTAATCCACGATCATTCTCTAAGATGTGCCCTTCTTCAGTACAGGCTAAATAGGAGTATTAAATGCTGATGTGATAGCAGTTACCACCCCTATATCTTTCAATTCCTTAATGGTACCACTAATATTTGCAACTTTGGCAAGGATGCAATATTGCTTTTATTTACCCTTTTTTCCAAATAGGGGTAACTCTAACAGCTTCCATTTGTCTTTCGCCATTAAGTCCTCTTTCAATGTACAGGTTAGGGTACAATTACAGGAATTCTGCGAGGTGTAAATATCTCTATTATAATTATACATTCTAAAACTTAGGATATGATCACGGGATGGCTTTAGGGATATGTTGAACACATTGTAAGTGGAACATTGGCTGAATCTCAATTGATCCCAGCCCCTTCTCTTCCTGGAGGGTCATAATGATGTGGATCACTTGGAACCAGCACTAGGTCAGAACCAGTGCCCAGTGGTACTCTAAATGATCATTTCCCTTTCTCCAATATACCCTAGTTCTTTAAGAAATATGTTGGTAATACAAGTTTCTTCCTGAAGAACACTCGGTTTCTCCTTCATTCAAGGAGTTCTGGGTTTATAAAATGGCTCAAGTCTAGGAATTGATTGAGAGGCTGAAATTTTCTGTTGCTGAGGTAGATTTTTATTCATTCACCCTGAAATTTTTCTGCTTATAAAAATCTAGTAAAAATTTCACAGAATTTCTGTTTCACTGCTAAGAACACCATGATTAATTAGCACATACCGTATATCTACACATTTGGACCACTCTGACCATTGTTTTGCCTCTGATGGCCATTACAGTAAGTTCACCACCTTGCCATCAGTGACTGTGTGCTGCCACTTGACCCCTGGCACTCTGCAGCCCAATTATCCCCATCACACTTCAGTTTCCCAATTAAATGACTATGGGCCTCACCATAATGAGTGACATACAGTGAACAGCAATGACAGAGCTCCTCAAGGATACCGGCTGGTACTCTCCTCACAAATACGTCTCTTAAGGTATCAATCAAGTGCAGATTTTCTGGGCCATCTCAGTGTGAAGTAGATTTTACCTTTATCTGCTCTAGCTTTCTCATGTCTCTGACCCTTAGAAAACTTTCATCAGCAGCAAGCCAGAGAGCATCAGCCACTGCCAGTTCATACACAGGGGACCAATTTTTAATTCATATTAAAATCCATCTACCAAGTAAATTAATAGCACATTTTTAAAGCCATGAATTGTGACCTTAAATCCAGAAATAATTTTTGATGAACTCATACAAATAAATACAGCTAGATTCATGTTTATGTTCCTTCTGCCTTTACTTTACACCTTAAAATCCATTCCTATACCTGTTGCCCAGACTTTGATTGTAAGAATTATAAAGTTCAAGAAGTCCTTTGCGAGTGTCACATATTTCCTCTTTGCTCATGCTGTGTACTTTCCCTTTAGGAGCCTTCTGAGACCTGAGCCTGGTTATAGGCCCCAAAGCAAAAGGGTAAGGGTATGTACTGAAGACACTTAAATTGTCTCTTGGTTTGTTAGTGGCATCAGGGAACAGTGTTACTGCTTCCATAGATAGTATGAGATTAGTTTCCTAACCCCAAACCAATAACACTACAGGGAGTAAGCATAGAGGTGGAGATGCCTTTACCACTAAAAGTGGAGAAAACTCTTCCTCTGGAAAAATAAATACATCAGATTTTAGAAGACTAATGTCCCCAGGTTGTCACATTCCTTTCAAACCTTTACAGGGCCCTATTCTTTTCCAATCACCTCCCCCACCCATATTAGCTGGAGAAAATCTTTGAAACCAAGCATTAACTTCACGCTGTAATTTAGCCAATCACAGTATGAGGGCTTGTTTTTGATTTTTCAGAAATTTCAACCCTATGATTGAAGTAGAGGAGATTGGTTTTCAGGACATACAAGAAGGACACACTTTAGATTACTTATGTGTGTCTAGAACTGGGAACTTGAGTCTCTTATCTCATTTTTTTTTAGTAGTTTGTCCAAAGCTACTAAGAGAAACTAATGAAGATGATTATGTTTTACATTTCCAAAAATGTTTCAAAGTATTTTACATAGAGTTACTCAATTGCTTGGATTACACAAAATTAGGATATTAAATTACAAGCTGGGCGTGGTGGTGCATGCCTGTAATCCCAGCACTTGGGAGGCTGAGGCAGGAGGACTGTCGTGAGTTTGAGACCAGCCTGAGCTACAAAGTCAGCCTGAACTGCATAGTGAAACCCTGTCTCAAAAAGACAAAAATAAATAAATAAAACAAAAACAGAATACTCTTTAAAAAAAAATTACAATATCAATATAGCCAATTAGGATAATCAATTATATCTATGTTGCATAATAAATAGCTAAAATCACAGGCTATCAGTACTCTGCATTAGCAGAAGGAGAGGCCATGGGTGGCAGATTAAGGTCTCACCAAATTATAGAGCCAACTCCATGAACCACTAAATCAATTGAAGAAATTCATCCTTTTATTTTTAGAAATTCATCCTTATAATTCTGTTTCTTTAGAACCAGCAATGTTACCCAAAATTTATATTAGATTAGATTCTTTAGAAGAACAGAATCAATAAAAAATATGTTTAATTGTGCAGTGGAATTTATTAAGTAGATTTACAGGATCAGAAGGAGGAGATTCCACAATGGCCATCAACTCTCTCGACAGACAGTGGACTCTGTAGCTGCTCAACCAAGAAGATGAGAGACCAAGGGTGTTGCACTATTCTAAGGTCAAGGGTCTGGAAACAAGTAGATAGTTGCCAGTCTGTGTCTCTGTCGGAATCCTGAGAAAATGGAGACCTAAACACCAATGTCTACCAGGACTCAGGAAGACCCAAGGTCTTCAACCTGAGGACACTTCCTTTCTTCCCTTGCACAGCTAGGGTGGGTCTTCCCATTAAATTTTTTTTTTTCAGTTTTTATGGTCAAACAAAAATAAAAGTGCTGTCTAATAAGAAGTTGTGGACAAGTGTGGCTCAGGGAAGATTATGTGGACAAAAGAAAGAACCATAGCATTTGATCTGGAAAGGCCCCATGAAATGCCAAGAGAACAAAGGCTGGAGGCTGAAATAAAATATCTTCAAAAAACCTCGTGGACATGTCAAGTTTTTCACATTTATTTATTTTTTGTACATTTACAACAAAATTCCAAAACATATAATTTGCCAGGGAAAAGAGCTCAGCAGAATAAGCACTTGCCTGGAAAATTCAAGGTCCTGAGTTCAATCCGTGGTACTGAAAACATAACAAGAAAAACCAGAAATTAAAAAAATGGAAACAAACCACCTAAAAATCTACTAAAATGTTTAAATTACATGTGTATTAGTAACTCACTTAGCTTAATGGAAACCATCCACCAGTACTGTACATTGATTACCATAGGCAATTTTCTTTTATTTATTTATTTATTTATTTATTTATTTATTTATTTATATATTGTTCCGGGCAATCAAACTTGAGATCTTGGATTTGCCAGGCAGGTACTTATTTGCTGAGCTATCCCCATAGTCCTACTGAAAAAAACTTTTCATAGCTAAATTTCTACATTAAAAAGTATTCTCATTAGTTAGAAATGTCAAAGGTATGATTATTAAATGTATGATTGCTACTAATGGCTTTATCTAGTGGACCAACATAAAAGTTATTGCGGTAATTTAAAAATATGAGACTGTTAATACGTAAAGTTCAATGAGATTATAATTTAAAAGAGAGGAGAAAAGTGTTTTTTTTTTCCTAATTCAAATTTATGATAAAATATATATTTTAGAAGGTAAGATGTATGCTCTATTTCTTTTCTTTAATGGAATTTTGATTTAAAAAAGATGATAAATTTTCACAGGCCATTAAAATCTGGCATGCCTTTGTCTCTTCTACTTTATCAAAGACATTGCGCAGCTACACCTGCGTTTTTACAAAGTGTATAATCACACCCATCCAACAGTCAGTGCTTCACTCAATGTCGGAGATACAAAGAAGCAACAGAAATGAATGTTTTTCTCAAGGAACTTAAAATCTATAATGTGAAAGAAAAGTTGATAATTGGCATGGGACAATAAAAAAATGCTTAGCAGAATAACAACAATTTATTCAAAATCTATTAACAAAACTAAAATAATGTTAAGTTTACTATGATGGCTTTGGTATGTGCACAAGTTTTGGAGCTAAATTTTTTTGTTTCTTTGTTTTCAGCCACTGTCATCTTTATTTTTTTTTTATAATTTTATTTATTTATTTATTTTTTTAAGATACCTTCACAAGACGGATTTCATAAATTAATACACTGAAAACTGTTTTCATAATGTTTTGGTATCATAAAAAGTGCATACATGATATTATACTTACAGACATTATTATACCATATGTCTCTTATCAGTAAATTAAGAGACTGTAGCTGTTTGTGTATCTTATTTTTTATACCTGAATTACAGCAAAGATTCAATAATTAATACTTTCTACCTTGTTTTTTTCCTAGTGGTTGTACATAGTACTAGAAGCTGACATAATTTCCTGTCCAACCACCATTAGTGCAAATCTTGCCTCTCATAGAATTATGTAGAAGCATGGCGTTACCTATTACAACTGTACTGTCCATACACACACATCATGATTCTTCCTTTCTATAACCCTTCCTTAGTCTACACCTGTCAGAGATGGGCACTCCATTGTCATTGAACTAACTTAGGTGCTTGAACTCCACAACACAATCCAACACAGTCCCCGCGATGTATACTTCATTTTCATACTTTTCTGCTGGATGGTTAAGACCTAGATAGAGCAAGACTTATATACCAACACATGTACTTTATGTTTCTTTTTTTTTTTTTAATGTTATCAAATGTCTTCTTTATTTTTTTATCTTTCTTTTTTATATGTTTTTATTTTTGTATATTGAAGTACAAATATCAATGAGACAGTTTCAAGATACCTTGACAAGATGGATTTAACAAATTAATACATTGCAAACTGTTTTCATAATGTTTTGGTATCACAGAAGGTGCATACATGATATTATATTTACACACATTATTATAGCATATGATTCTTATCAGTAAAGAAAAAGTGTAGCTGTTTGTGTATCTTATTTTTTATAGCTGAATTACATCAAAGATTCAATAATTAATACTTTCTGACTTGTTATTTTCCTAGTGGTTGTCCATAGTACTAGAAGCTGACATAATATCCTGTCCAAACACCATTAGTGCAAATCTTGCCTCTCATACAATTATGTAGGAGCACGGCATTATCTACCCCAATTGTACTGTCAATACACACACATCATGATTCTTCCTTTCTATACCCCATCCTTTGTCTACGCCTGTCAAAGATGGGCACTCCATTGTCATTCAACTAACTTAGGTCCTTAAACTTGATGATACAATCCAACAGAGTCCAGCAGTCCACTACAATAGTGAGTCATCCAAAGAAGTTGTCAACCATAGCCATTTACAGCTCAGCTTCATATTACGGCCCACGATGCATACTTCATTTTTATACGTTTCTGCTGGATGGTTAAGACCTAGATAGAGCAAGACTTATATACCAACACATGTATTTTATATTTCTTATGAGTACAGTGAAGTCCCCTCAGGGTTTATCTGTTAGTCCTGTACCTTATTCTGTAGATACTTTGCGTCATCCATGTGGATGAGTCAAGGCCAATTCTTTACCAGTTTGCTCTCTGTGACAGCCTGAGAGAAAGTTTTATCTCCATGTGACTCTCCCCAGGCACACTATAGAACTTCAGTCTCCTCTGTGGCTCCATAATCTCCTTGTTCAGAAAATTTAGAGCTCAACTGAGGTTCATGATGTTGCAGTACAGGTTATCCTATGTTCTGAGTCTTTGCTGACCTTGAAAGGCTAGGGCCAAAATGTGGGCTGTCCTTGTGGCTCTTCTATTTCTCCAACTTTGATCTGTGAACTTAGGTTGTTAACTATCCAGAAGAAAAGCTGATTAGTGTCCTGCAGCATATGCCATTCACTTTGCCTTATGGTACTCAATTGATTTTAGTTGTTGTGCGTTTCCTTTTGTATTTCTGCTTTTCACTTGTTATACTAGGGAGACTATACGATATTTACACATGTGTGTCTGGTTTATTTCACTTATGAGTATATGTTCAAGTGGCATCCACTTCAGTAATACTCCATTATATAGAAATACCACATCTTTTTCAACCATTCCTCATGTGATGGACATCTTGGTTGTTTCCAAAATTTTGCTATCACACATTGTGCTGCTACAAACATAGGTACACAAATATCACTATGATACAATGTTTTCAGTTCCTTTGGCAAATTTCCCAGTAGGGGGATAGCTGGCTTGAATGGGATTTCTAGTCCTTCTCTTTTGAGGAGTCTCCACACTGACCACCACAATGATTGTACCAGTCTACATTCCAACCAGCAGTGGAGAAGTGTTCCCTTTTCCCCACAACCTCTGCAACATTTGCTGTTGGTTGATTTCATTATGATAGCCATTCTTTCTGGAGTGACATGCTATCTCAGTGTTGTTTTTATTTGCATTTCACGGATGACAAGTGATGTAGAGCATTTTTTCATATATTTATTCGCTTCTTCAATTTCGTCCTCTAAGAAGTGTGTATTCATCTCAGATGCCCATTTCTGAAGTTGGTTTTTAAATTTGAGGGCCCTGTTATATCTTAGTTCTTTATATATTCTAGACAGAAGACCACTGTCTAATTTCTTGTTAGGATTTTTTCGAAATTTTTGGGTTGTCTTTTCACTCTGTTGACAATTTCTTTTGACACGCAGAAGCTCCTTAAGAAGAGTTGATCCCAGTTGTTGATTCTTTCAAGTGCTTCCCGTGCGAATATGTTTGTTCATGAACTCCTTACTTACCACTATGTATTCAAGAGTTCCTCCTACTTTCTCTTCCAGGAGATTGAGTGTTTGTATTTCAATGTTGAGATTTTTAATTCATTTTGACTTTAACGTAGTGCCTGGTGATAGAGCTGGGTCAAGTTTTTGTTTTCGGCATGTAGAAAGCGAGGTTTTCCAGCACCATTTTTTAAAGAGGCTATCTTTCATAAAGTAAGCTTGTTTAGCCCCTTTGTCGAAGATCAGATGGCTGAGTGTGATTATAGATGCCTCTGCATCTTGTAATCTATTCAACTGATCCTCAGGTTTATTTTGTTGCCAAAACCATGTTGATTTTATCATAGTGGCTTTGTAGTATAATTTCAAGTCAGGAATTCTGATGCCTCCTTCCTTGTCTTTACTGGCCAAGATTGCATTTGCTATTCTAGGTCATTTGTGGTTCCAAATAAATTTTAGGAATGCTTTCTCAATGTCTGGGAGGTATGTTGGTGGCAGTTTGATAGGGATTGCATTAAATCTGTACAGCAATTTTGGGAGTATGGCCATCTTCACGATGTTGGTTTTTCCTATCCAGGAGCATGGAATACCTTTCCCTTTTCTGAAATCCTCTATAATCTGTTTTCTTAGGGTGCTGTGATTTTCCATGAAAAGAT
>PVKA01055471.1:0-10313 GCA_004027165.1 Ctenomys sociabilis
GAGTGGAATCACTTTCCTAATTTTCTTTTCAAGCTGTTCATCACTCATTTATATATAAATATCATTTATTTTATGTATATCTTGTACCATGCAGCTTGTTAAAGTTATTTATTATTTCAGGCAGGTTTTTTTTTCCAAATAATATTTTATTTATGTAGGATCATGTCATTCAATAAACATAGCCTCTCTTTGGTCCTGACCTTAGCAGGCAATAGCATCATGCCACAGTGCCACCAGCACCCACCCTCCTCACAGGGTCCAGTCCCAGGTCTAGGCAGTACATGGAATGGGGCCATAGTGTTGCTGGAAGCAGGGCTCATCTGATCCATGTGCAATACTGGCTGTGCTCCTGAGCCAGACTGCGGTGGGCAGCTCTTGGGGTGGCTGCTGGACATAGTCTACCTGTGCACCCAGGGGCCCTTCTGAAAGTGGTGCGAGGGCACTTCTGTGACTTCTCCCAGCTGTGAGTTGCATGATAAGGACCCCGGGAAGCCCTCACACCTGGCAATGGACACAGTGGCTTTTAAAGACGTGGCTATTGACTTCACTGTGGAGAAGTGGGCATTGCTAAAGCTGTCCTAAAAGAAACTCCACAGAGATGTGAAGAGAGAAACTTTTATGCACATGGCCACAATAGGAATAAACTAGGATAACCAACAGATTGAAAAAAAATAGGTGAACACAAATTTTCTGCTCAAGGAGATTATGGAGCCACAAACAAAATTGATCAATAATGCATAGTGTGCGTAAGGAGAGTCACCTAGGAAGAAAAAATTATCTCAGGCTTTCACAGAGAGCAAATTGGTCAAGCAATGGCTGTGATTCATCCAGATGGCTGACACTGACAAAAGATCTATAAGGTGCTGTACATGATTTCAGGGTAAATCCTGAGGGATTATCAGATAGAAAAAAATTACATTTTTAGTTATATAGGGCTTGCTTTAACTTGGTCTTAATCATCCAGCAAAAAGCATAAAAGTATAAAAGGTAAAGCTATACTAATATGCTGACCTGTAAAAGGCACAAGCAAACAACTATTGACAATTTCCAGTTGTGTTGGTAACTCAGTACTATTAAGGACTATTGGACTATTTTGGGTCATTTTGCTGAATTCAAGTACCTACATTATTTGGACTGGCATCAAGTATGCAAAGGTTCTTTAAAGTTTTCTCCAAAAACAACTTCTCTAACAGCAATGGAACACGTATCTCTGACAGAACAAAACAAAAAAGGGGGATATAAATAAAGGACCATTTTGTAGTGAAAGAAATGCATATGTATATACAAGATAGTTAAGATACATATACAGCTACTTTTTCTTAGTTTAATGAGAAGAAAGGTTGATACTAATATTGTTTGGCCAAGTTATTAAGTCTACATCTCATCCTCTGAATAACTACTATGAAGACAACAATATGTAATGTATCAGTCATTGTAACTGTCCTCCTAACCTGTTCTGAAACTGCCTCATGGCCATTTCTTTCTCATTAAAATTAATAAACAATTTTTTAAAAACTCCTTGTTTCCCAGGCTAGGTGTTGTCCAGTCTTTCTGCATGAGAACTGACATTCCTGAGCTCAGTAATTAAAATGCTCTTTTAAATTCAAAAAAGAAAAGAAAGAAATATTCTTTTGGACTGCAGATACTAATATGAACAGAAAACAAATTGGTTTAGAACCAGGTAAAAACTTTGCTTGTAGGGAATCTCTGAATGGTCATTTATCACTAAATAGGTCCCTTAAAGTTCACACAGGCCTAAAGACTTATGAGTGCTTGAGATTTGAAGAGAAGCTACAAAAATATAATGAAGGGACTGGAGAGATAGCTCAGTGAGATAAGCACTTCCCTAGCAAGCACAAGGGCCTGAACTCAATCCCTGGTCCCTCAAAAAGAAATGTAATGAAGATGGAAGAACATGTAGTGATTTCCAGTCCTTTCAGAAGCACGAAGGGACTATAGCTGCATAGAAAACTTATAAATGGGAGCAATGTGGTACACTAACTGTGAATGAAAAAACTCACCCTGGAGAGAAGACTGTTCTATGTAAGCAAAGTATGAAAGCCTGCAGCAAACCCAGTGATGTTCAAATCCATGAAAGAATCCACAAGGGAAGAATACATATATACATAAGCAACGTGGGAAATCTTTTAGTACACACAGTAGTTGTCGAATTCATGAAAGAAGTCCCACTAAGAAGAAACCCTATACATGCAACCAAATGGAGAAGTCCTCAGGAGACTCAGTTATTGTCAAAGACATGAGAGGAACCACACTCCTAAGAAACCTTATGTATGTAAGCAGTGTGTGAAAGCCTTTGCTATTAAATCCTCTTTTGTAAACATAAAGTAGCCCACACTCAGGGGTAACCCTATACATATAAGCAATGTGGGAAAATATTCAGCATATGCAGTATTAAGTACATGAAAAAATTCATCCTGGGGAGAAACTCTGCGTATGTAAGCCTGTTTTGAAAATCCTGTGACCATTTCTCAGGTAGCTGAGAACAGTAAAAATAATTAATATGAAAAGTTTAGTGCCAGTTATTTTCTCATTAATTTTCCAGAAAATATACTCCCAGGTGGAGATATGCTAAAAGTATAAATACAATGTTTTTCAGGAAATCACTTGTAAATCTCTGGATTATATATATGTAGTGTCCAATAAAAAATATTGACATGATTTTAAAAAACCTCTTTGCCTAAGTCACAAACATTTGCTCCTGTTTTGTTATAGAAATTTTATAGTTTTATAAATGTTTACAGTCTATTTGACTTAATTTTTATGAGGAATAGAGAGTTGCTCCAGCCTTCTTTGTTGACAAAGGATATCCTTTCTCCATTAAATAAGTCAGTTAGAAGCTGTGTTCCGTGGTTCTATTTCTAGACTATTCTGTTTCATTGATCTTTCTGGCTGTGCTGAAATTTGATTGAGATTATGCTGAGTCATTATGTCAATTAGAATTGACTTACTGTGATATTTTTCCATTGTTCACGTCTCCTTTGATTTCTCAAACCAGTGCTTTCTTGTTTTGTGGTTTTTGTTTCACTATAAGTTTATATTTATACATAGGAAATTGTTCTTTTGCTGATATTGTAAAAATAATGTAGTCTCACTCCTTTCTCAATCTTGACCTCTTTAGCTCTTTCCTTGCTCTATGGCTATGGTACTGGAAGCCCCAGTACTTGCTGAAGAAGTGGCAGGAGTAGGTGTCCTCCTCTTGCTCCGTGTCTGTGGAAGGCTTCAGCCTTCTGCCATTAATTATGATGCTAGCTGAGGGATTTGGTAAATGCTCTTCTTATCCTATCAAGGTTTTCATTTCTTAGAGAGTAATGAATTTGTCAAATGATATTTTTGAATCTAATGAGTTAGTCACACAAACTTTGTCCTTATTCATTAATGTGATTTACCTCATTCTTTCAATTTAGGTGTTAAACCAACCTTGTATTCTTCAAGCAAATGCTTTTTGGTTATGATCCATTTTATATGCTGCTAGACTCAGTTTTTCAGAATTTTGTTAAAAACTTTTGCATCTGTGAGAATGTTTCCCCATATGTGTTTGTCTGCCATTAGCATCAGATCACTATGGATCTATTTGGCAATATGTGATCATGCTCCAGATTGGATTCCTTTCAAGAAGATGGAACTCACCATCGTGTAGTATCTCATTTGCACTGACTCTATATCAATGCTTCCTCTGCAGTGTGTAGTCTGGGAAGCACTGGTCATCATTTTGAGGACTTTGGGTATTATTATTAGGATTGGCTCGGCATCCTAGGGGTCACCCTGCTTGTCCAATTGATGACTGGTCAGAACACGTTGTAAGATGTTTTGTTGGTTCTGATCACTGATGAATGATTTGCCTTTGGGCCCAGGAAAGCATGTGAAATGTGGACAGCTGTCAGTCCTGCCTAATTTTTACTCTTTCCTGAGCACTTTTACGTCTATAGCAACCTGCTGGTCAGGGCTATGAGGAGAAGCTAACTGGCTCTTTCCTGTATCTCCTGATTAAATTTCTGGCCCAGCTACTCTTTGTTCTAACCTGAAAAGCCACTTGAGGCTCATTGCACAGCTGGTCATAGCTGCTCACTTGCTACTGATATTGCTACTGACTTGGATGAATTGATAGGCAGGAATTTTTTTGCCCACTGTTCAAACAGTTCTATACCCTCTGATTGAGAAGCAGTTGGTAATTTGTAGCATGACCCAAACTGTCAGAATTATTCCACAGACAGAACCATGATGAGCAGGGAACTGAAGAGAGGAGAAGTGACTTTGTGCAGGAACAACACAGACCAAAGTACTCTTTCCTTGCATCTAGCATTTTTTTACACAAATAGGAGAATTTCAGCTTATTAGAAGGTCTTTGTTGGCTTCCAAGGATCTGGAATGTTGCTTTGGTCCTTTGTCTAGTTTATAGTTCATTTGGGGAAAGCAAATATGGACCCTCCTCCCTCCACCATGCTGTAAAATGAGCCAGCTGTGTAGTTTGTTTTCTTTCTTTACAACTCTGTTCCTGCTAATGCAAATAAATGAAGACTGACAAAGGGATGGGTGAGTCCACAACCAGCTCTCAAGTTTGATTAACTCAAAGAAAAAATACATACTATTGATCAAATAAGAATCAAGTCTATGAAACACTTCAGAATCACACAGTTCTTATTTAGATAAGAGCACTTATCTTTCTTCCAGATGAAAGTACAGACTTTCCTCTCTTCTCCCACCTTAGAATTCCCACAAGCCTCCATTTGGGTGCACATCTTTCTCTGCTGAGTGTAGAGTACAGTTAGACAGACATATCACTGGCCCAGCCAGGTCTTTAGAAAGCCTTGTCTTTCTAACAAGGATCCTACATTTCCATGATTATAGGTTGAACTCTCCTGTCTTTTCTTGATAGCTACAAATAAAATTATCATGAAAAATGTTATTGTATCCGTGACATAATAGCTATGTTCTCAGTTATCTGTTTCTGGCTAATAAACCTAGCAAGTCCAGATTTAGTTTTATATCCAATTTTGAATAACTGTATCTCCCACCCACTCTCTCCCCATCACTTCCTGCCACAAGCAGCTGTTGGATTCTTCCCATCAGGACTTACTCTTTACTGCCGCAGGTGCCTCCCTCTCAGTAATGGGGATGAAAGAATTGTGCAGAGTTATGTCTAGTGTATTAATGGTTGGAATACTCTAGGGCCATGGTATGACCTTAAGATAATTTCTTTAACTAAACAGTATCCTTAGCTTCACCTATAACCATATTTTAGTAACTTTTAGTGAGAAATTATTTTAGCTGTCACAGATTTTACTACAATAATCTGATGGCACTTTGCACTAGTAAATGAACAAAATATTTTAACCAGTTTCATAATGATTAGTAGTAGTACAATTCATTATGAGTACTTCATGCTGCTTCATAGTATCCATAAAATGTATGTATCTCTCCTTAAATTTAATACATAACTCATTATATTTATATTTAATTCAGAATTCATATTGTTATATTTTACATCAAGTTCAAAGCATGCACATTGTGTTAAGTCATCCTCCATTGTTTTTACAAAAGAATTAATTTAGCTTGCAACACATAGAAGAGAGTTCCTTCACACTAAAGAAATAGAAATAAAGAACTTGCTGTTCTACTTTTTAATTTTTTTATTTCAAGCTTTATTGAAAAATAATTGACTAGGAAAATCTGTACATATTTAAAATATGTATTATGATGGTTTGATATACATTGTGAAATGACTTTCACAATAAAACCAGGTGACATTCATCATCTTATATATGCATCATATATGTATGTGTGTGTGTGTGTGTGTGTATAATGAGAACATAAAGATAAACTCTTTGCAAACTTCACGAATATAGTACATAATTAACCATAATCACATGGTCACTGTATATTAATCACTGTACAATAGATTTTCAGAAATTATTGTTATTATTGTGTCCTTGACCAATGGCCCCCATTAACTCCCCCAGAAACTAGTATTCACTCTATTTCCATGGCCTCAACTTTGTTTTAGAGTCCACATGTAAATCAGATCATGAAATACATGTATCTGTCTTTCTGCATCTTCCTGGTTTCACTTAACATAATGTCCTCTGGATTTTCTCATGTTGTTGAAAAGGGAAGGATTTTCTTTCTTTTCAAAGCTGAATAATGGTCTCCTGTGAGCTGCATGCATGTGTGTGCATGCGTGCGTGTGTGTGTGTGCGTGTGTGCATGTGTGTGTGTGTCTGAAAGCACATTTTCTTTATTCCATTTATCTACCAATGGATAATTAGAATGTTTCCATATCTTTCCTATTGTAAATACTGAAGTGCAGATAATTTCTACAGGGTATTTATTTCAATTGCATTATGCATATGCCCAGAAATGAGACTGTTGAATCATGTAATAGCTCTATTTTTAGTTTTTATAGTATTGTCATACTATTCTCCACCTAGTATGTTCTACTTCATTACTTCCAACAATTTACATTTCTACCAACAGTGTGCAAGGATTTCTCACACATCATCCACAGCACTTGTTATATTTCATGTATTTATAGCAACCATATTGGTAGTAGGAGGCAGTATTTCATTGTGGCTTTGATTTGCATTTAGTTATAAGTGAAATTGAGATTGTTGGCCATTTCATATCTTCTTTGAAAAATTATCTATTTGACTTCTTTGTGCATGGTTTTTGTTCTTTCTCCTCTTGTGGTGTATGAATTCCTATATATTTTGTATATTATTCATTTATCAAATCAAATACTTGTTCTTTCTCAATAGTTGGTAGATCAAGATCAGAGATGGCAGTTGGATGGGCCATGATAGGTGCAGTCAGTCTTCTCAGTAGAGTGCTTTTGGATGAAGCGCAGGCACTATGCAGATATAGTAGAGAAAACACATGGGGTGGCCCCAAGCCAAGGGTTTGCATAAGCAATAGCTGATCATGGTTGGGAAGCACTGGGACCTCCAAGGAGCCTTCCAACTCTGACACTCTATGGTCTGAAATATTAATTATAGAAGCTCTGAAGTTATTTTGCCATGAGTTTCTTCTCCTGTAATATGATGTCTATAGATCTTGCACATTTCTGAAATCTAAGGAATAGAAATTGTTTGCTTCCGACCTCATCTATGCTTGAGATGTTATTTTCCATAAGAGCAAATGTTAACTAGATTGTTATTCCTCTGTATGCTGTTTCTTGCTGCGCACTAGGGAGAGGAAGAGCTCCTTGGAGGATGACTTCCGCAGTAATTAGTTTCAGGGAATCTGCTTCTGTTTTGCTCACAATGCAGTTTCCATTTGGCAACAATCCCCGGATGTACTGAGCTCTGCCTCACCTCCCTCATCAACTGCATCAGAAGGGCCTGTGCATTCTAACTCCAAACAGGATGTTTGGAGAGTGCCTTCCTCTGTGGCTTGCCCACCCATCTTTGAGTCTGTGAGGTTTTTCATGGCTTTCCCTGGGTGGTAGCCTCTTTCACTTTCTTGTCCAAACCAGGGCTCCCATAGTTTTCTTATACATCAGACCAATAGCTTGTTGATTTTTCTTAAAAGTTGAATTCCTTTCGATGGTCCACAGGGTCCTGCTGAACCCTCACCAACCAACCCTCTCTCTCCACTATCACAGTGCACTGTTCTTCCCTGGGTCCATACCACAGCTCCTCTCTAGCTCATTCTTCTGCTCATGGAAACCCACTCACCCCACTCAAGTCACCTGCTGGGTCTAGCTTGTCCTTCAAGTCCCAGCTTCTTCAGGCCACCAAGATCATCATGCAGAGAGGGTGATCTCTCCCCACCACTAGTCTGTGTACTCAGACTGGTCCACAGGAAGCTTCTAGTAATTCACAAAGTTGAGCGTTTCTCATTCCACCTCTGGTGCCTGCCACAGTTTCTGCTCAGATATCAGATGTCACTTGCTCCCTGGGTTGTCCTGCAGGCCATGGTGCCATGAGTACCCCTCTATTATAAATCCAAAAAGGACTGATTTTTCCAACCAAATATTTTACTTGTTGGTTTCCAGGCTGCTTTAGTGCAGAATTAGAGCTAGAAATCTAACTCCATTTTTCTGCTGGATGAAGCTGACTTGCTTTGGTGTTTAATTTTGTGTTTTGATAGTCTGTATGTGGGCCCACACCATTCTGGGTTATTTTGCTTAGCATGTACAGTCTGTTGTCTAGCTTGATGACAGTCTGCCTCTTTACCACCATGCCAGGCAAAGGACAATTTTCTTGTATCCAGCAGTGATGCTGGAAGCAGCACTTCTGCGCAGCCTGCTGTTGTGTCCTCATGAACAGATGTGAGAGAACCTATCCCCTGGAGGGAGACACAGTGCATGAGGTGAGGGATCACTGGGCTTCTGGGATGGGGAGGGCAATCTGCACGTGCTGAACTTTGAAGACATGACTGGGCACTGGCATATCTCCTCCAGCAGTTCATGCCACCAACCCTACACAGTTGCCCCCTTGAGTGATCTAAGATTGTTTCTTGTGGATAATGAATAGAACTGGCTTTGTTTTGTCTCTTGAAGAATTTAAATAATTGCTTTATGACTGTCTCTTTTGTTTTCCCTTGTTGGAATGGTCAGAAGTCCTGACTTTGCTCTGGACATGATCCAGACATTCACAGGGTGTGGATCTTCAGTCATACTACCTGGCTCCAATATGCCACTTGCTAGTGCATGTGTTCACTGGTCCTGAGTCTCAGTCTCCCTAGCTTTGGAATGGGAAGAATATTTTCTGCATGTGGTGGAAGTAGTTCTTTATCTCCCCAACACACAAATTGAAGCTCCCTTGTCACCTCAGTTAGGTTATCATCAGAGAGCCTCTTCCTGGCCAGGGAAAGCCCTTGTCAAAACCCTGGCACTGTGAGGCCATTGGACTAATCCAGCTTGTGGGACATGAGTGAGAATATTGTATGTCTCATAGCAAGGTATTTGAGGACTAAGCTTCCCTATTCATCTCCCTTCCTCCATATTCACTGGATTTCAGTGTCACCAAAGTCGACAGGACCAGCCTTCAAATGGGAGCTCTGTACCCCAGACTCCAGGTAAAGCACTACCTATGCTACACCATTGTATAAACAAAATAAATGTCTGCCAGGCTTGGCTCCACTTGTCACA
Organism: Ctenomys sociabilis; assembly: GCA_004027165.1. Classification (NCBI taxonomy): domain Eukaryota; kingdom Metazoa; phylum Chordata; class Mammalia; order Rodentia; family Ctenomyidae; genus Ctenomys; species Ctenomys sociabilis. Next base: position 9,110 of record PVKA01055471.1, read on the forward strand.
GGGACACACATGACCTTGACTAACATCCTGCCTCAGACATGCTTGCGAAAACAGGAGGGAGGCATCACAATACATTGAGAGCTGTTGCCTGGTGCTTCTCAGAATAGTGCAAGTCAGTAGCTGAGCTTGCCTGCCCACATCACTTGTCCAAACATAAGAATGAAAGATTATGTCCTGATTTAGTATTGCTTAGGATTGCTTTGGAGAATCCTTGTCCCCTGTGGCTTAGAGGTGTTAGATGCGTGAGCCATGTGGTAGCAGCAGGCTGTCAATCACTGCATGCTGTCTGGCTGCATAGGAGGACAAGGGGAGAGGCCCTGTGCCCAGGTGAGTATAGGCTGCCTCCAGCACTCATTGTACAGTTTTGTGTAAGGAGAGCTTCAGAGGTGTCAGAATTTGGCCAATTCTAAATTATGTCCCAAACCAAATGAACATAATAATAGCACCTTATTGCATCTTCCCATCTACAAAGGACTGTTGTTTTATTAGGCCACCATGTGGGGCACTTACTGAAGTCAGAGTGTGAATAGCAATTTACATACATTGTTTCCTATTTCATAAGGATTTTTTGAAACCACCACTTCCACACCATTTCATAAGCACACAAGTACAAACTCCCTAGAGTGCTTGTGGCCTTCACTGAAGGGCCACAAGCAGGGTACAACTGAGCCTGGTGATGCCTGGCTTCCCCCATTGCCCACAGCATCAAGTTCCAACCACTTCCTCTTCTCTACAAATGGCCAGGGTGTTGACCTAGCACTAAGGGTCCCACTTGCAAAGGAGGGGTGTGGCCTGATGCTTCAGTCTAGATCTGGACTATGATGAGATGCGGGAGCAAATTTTCTTGAGAGAGGAGGCAAAGGAAATCATATGGTGTGTCTCAATGTACAGTTTCTTTTCCCATCAAAAAGGCAGCCCTACCTTTTACTGGAATAGGCAGTTCTGTCTTTCTACTTTTGATCCTTGGGCCACAGAAGGCCATGGAGGGGCCGCAGGGTCAGGCAGAGTCGGGTTACCAAAAAAAGGGCATCTTCACATCTATGTCAGAAGCTAAAGCTCACACGCTTACATGTGTCCAAGTGGTCTCTTCCTGCATCCAGGTGGCAGATCATTCTTTCTGGAGGGAGTATGGAATTTCTGTCACCACAGGATGTAACATGGCTGAGGGCTGGAGACACACAAGAGAGGCAGAGGGAGGAAGGAA
>PVKA01055472.1:0-10313 GCA_004027165.1 Ctenomys sociabilis
ACAATGAATTGTAAATGTGTAAATGTGTGTAATTTTCCTTTTATGTATTTTTCTTTAGTAAGCTAGGAATTGAGAAGCTATTTACATTTTTAAATGATTGAACAAAATGAAAAGAATAACACGCAAATGTCACTGCTGATCAATAAAATGATATTTGAACACAGCCATATATATTTATTGGAATTGTTTATAGTTACTTTGTGCTGCACTAATAGAAATAAAAATTGAATACAGTCTGAAAAGAATGAAAATGTATAGTACTTGACTTTTATGAAGAAAATATTTGTAAAACATTTTCATATTTGTTGTTTTGAAACCTACCATTAAAAAAGGATATCTGTTTTTTTTTAAAGTGGCATACTGTGTATGTGTCTAATTATATATTTTATTTTGGGGCGTGGGAATGGGAAGTTAAATTTCCGACAAAATACTTTCCAGGGAGGACCTGCATCATTGAGCTGAATCCCCCACCTTGGTTTTGTTTTCCTAACATATTGATTTATTATGTGATTTGCAGTATTCCAAGAAGACATCATGATCCATAAATGCAAGATATGATCCTTTTTACAACATCACCCTGAAGGATTCAAATTTTTGCTCCATTTCTGTTTTTATCCTATTTTCACTAAAAAATTGTCTCCTCATTAGCTCACAAAGCTTCCCGGATATTCCTGCGATCTATAGTCCTGCATTTCTCCATCCAAAAGTGCTTTACACCATCTGGCTGATTTCTTTACAAAGGCACTGCAGGGGCCAGGAGTTGTATATCATTGCATGACATTTCCAAAGGGTTAACAAAAGGGAAGGGAGATCTATTAGCATTGCATGAGGATTAGAGGCCAGTTCCCATTTTCCCTGCCTGGAGATTTTGATAAGCATTATGTCTCAATAAAACAGAAGCACACCCAAAACAAAGATAAAGATACTAATAGTAAAGTTTAGAAAGTTCCAATAAAGTTGCTCTGAGAAATATGCATGCATATGTCCTTTTATATATGAAAGGGGAAGGATGGAAAATTATGGGAGATGAGTTAATGTGTGTACTATGGACATTAAACTGCAATGATTATGACAAAATGATTCTGAAACCTTCAATGATTTATCTGGTATTTATCTTTTCAGATTTCTCTGGCATGTAGAATTAATTTATAATTTTATTTGTAAAACACTGAAAAACAAAATGCATTATAAGAATCATTAATTCTGCAGTCATTCATTTTATTCCCACCTCCATTTACAACTTTAACTTTGCTAATACTTTCAATATATGAGAGAAATACAGAGGACTCATTTTAATTTTAATAACTTCTATTGTTATATTAAATGTATACGAGATATTATAGAATATATATATATATATATATATATATATATATATATATATATATATATATAGGAGACCTAGAATAACAAAGGCAATCCTGGGCAACAAAGACAAGGCAGGAGGTCTTCCTATATAAATGAAACATTTTATAAAAATTTCAGACAGTTTTGACCAAGGACAGGCATGTGAGTGAGACCACCTGGGGCCACCGGATCCTGATTCTGCCAAGAGTCCAGGTCTGTTTTGGGACCCTGCAGCAGAACTTCCTGCAAAGAGGCTAGAAGCAAGGCCAACCCAGATGAATCAGGAGCAGAACATTTTGCCAGAGTGGCACAGAGGGTTCAACTCCAAGGGCTGCATCAGGAAAAAGTGGAGCACAGCAATCAGACCCAAGCCATACTCACTTGGACAAGTATGAACTTGGTAGATCCAGACTTGATACTAGGGTATAACTCTATCTATGCTCTACACCAAAGGTAAGAAGACTGTGCTATACCAAATGAAAAAGACAAGGAGCAAAATGCATTCTCACACCCCGAGCCAACCCAGAAGAAATGCGGAAGACACTAGGGTAGAAGAAATTGGAAATTACATACCTGATATCTCTGAAATAATGACATCAGAAGTAAAGAAACAACTGCAGAAATGTATAGAGAAAATAAGATCGGAAATAATTTCTCAATTTAAAAAAGAAATAACTATAATGAAAGAAGTATTAAGTGCTTCTAAACAAGATGCTGATAAAAAAAATAGAACACACTATAAAAATGGTGGAAGTCCACACCTCAAGAACCTGCCCAAGACCAGGCCCAGCAAGTGTGTAGGAGACCTTCCAAGCTCCTCTCCACCATCTAGACCTCCTGGGACCAAGCACAGACCCGCCCTTTGAGTGAGACCTTCTGCTCCACTCTTGGGACCCCTCCACTCCTCCAGAGTCAGGACAAGCCCAGGCCAGGTGAGAGTATACGAGATCATCCAAGCTTCCCTGTGCCAAATGGGCCTCCGCAGACCAAGCCCAGGCCTGCCCCATGAGTGAGACCTTCCACCATGCTCTTAGGACCCCCCCATCCCTCTGGAGCCAGGTCAAGCCTGCTGTGTGAGAACTTCCACCACACTTTCAGGACTCCTCCAGATCAAGCTCAAGCCCAGGCATGGTGAGTGTTGCAACAACGCTCTACACCAAAGGTGTAGGACAACACAAAATGACAAAGAGAAGGAGCAAAATACAAACTCAGGCCCGGAGCCCACTCACAATGAGTGGAAAAGACACTAGCACAGAACAAATGGGGAACTGCAGAGCTGAAAAGTCTGCATCAATAGCGTCTGAAGCAAAGAAACAACTGCAGAAAGTAATACAAGAACTCAAATCAGAAATAATATCTGAAATAAAAAAGAAATCTCTGAATTAATATGATCTGAAGAATCAAATGCAGAAACATATAGAGGAAATCAGATCAGAAATAATCTCTATAGTAAAAGAATTAATCACTTTTTCTCAAGTAGAAACAGACAAAAAAAAATACAGGACATTAGCAAAAAAGACTGATCCCTCGAATGAGCAATATAAGAAAGAAATTGATCACATGAAGAAGAGACAAAGAGATATAGAGGAACTTAAAATCTCAATCACAGATTTACAAAACCACCTGAGTGAAAATGACGATATGGTTTCAGATCTTGAAGATGCAGTTGCAGCTAGTAAAAAGGTAAGAAAAGATCTCTTAAAAGCAAAAAGGATACAGAAAAAAAACTTCACCACCTCCAAAACGATGCAAAGATGAATAACGTAAGAATAATAGGCATCAATAAGAAAGAACAAGTCAATACAAATGGTATAAAAAGGACATGGGTAGAAGCAATAGCAGAAATCTTTACAAATATGAGGAAACAATCTGACATTCACATAACCAAAGAACAGACTACAAATAACTTCAACCCAATTAAAAAGACACCCAGACATGTCAAGATCCCAGAAATCCAGCACACGAACAATATAAAGAAAGCTGCTAGAAAAAAGAAGCAGATCACATTTAAAGAAAAACTGATCAGAATAATGGCAGATTTCTCTTCACAAAACATGAAGCCAAGAAGAGCATGGAGCAGAGTACTTCAAGTCCTCTATGAAAAGAAATTCCAGCCCAGATTACTATATTTGGAAAAAACTGTCTTTTAAGTCTCATGGAGAAGTGAAATGCTTCCATGACAAACAACAATGAATTTCATGATGTCAAAGCCAACACTACACAGACTAATAAAAGATGATCTAGACAGGGACCAAAATGATCAGAACTCCATGATCAAGAACAGAACGAACCCACTAAATAGGGCATTCAACTAAACACAAGAGGAAAAGGAGTAAACAACAGCAGATAAATAACATGTTGATTGTAACTCAATGCATCTCAAATAAAACCATAAATGTAAATGGACTCAATTCACCAAATAAAACAAATAGACTGGCACAGTGTATTAGGAAGGAAAACCCAACATGCTGTATACAAGAAAAACACCTAACTCATAAAAAAATTCATAGGCTGAAAGTCAAAAGATGGAAAACAATATGGAAGGAACACAAAAACTACATGACACAGCACCTCAGAAAAAAGCAGGGGTAGCAAGTCTGTTCTCAGACACTCTCAACTTCAAACCAAGAATGATCAAATAAAATAAAGAAGGTCACTATATACTGGTTAGGGGAAAATTCAAGAGGAAGAAGTATCATTCATAAATATGTATGAGCCAAACATGGGAGAACCCAACTGTATAAGGCAAACCTTAATGGACATGAAAAATCTAATACCAATAGCATAATCTTAACAGGAGATCTTAACACATCCTTAAACATAAAAGACAGACAAAGCAGACAGAAAATTAACAAAGAAGTAGCAGGACTGAACCAGAGCTTGGAACAAATGGAATTAGTGGACATATACAGAATATTCTACCAAGAACAGCTAAACACACATTTTTCTTAGCAGTTAATGGGTTGTTTTCTAAAATAGACCATATACTAGTTCATATGTCATGCTTAAGTATATACAAGAAAATAGAAATTATTCCCTGCATATTATCTGACTAAAGTGAAATAAAACTGGAAATAAACGACAAAGGAAACCAGAAAAAAAAAACATAAATATGTGGAAACTAAACAATACTCAGCAACCCATGGGGGACACACAAAATTAAAAATACAGAAATTGACAATCCCATTAAAATTTAGGCACAACTTATCAGAATTTAGGGGATATGAAGAAAGCAGTTCTGAAGAGGACAATTTATACCTCTGAATTCACAGATTAAGAAAACCAAGTGGGAAGAAATAAACACCCTGATGTTGGACATTCAACATCTAGAAAAGAAAGAGAAAAACGAACTCAAAGCCCAAAGACAAGAATAAATCATAAAGATGAAAGCAGAAATCAGTTCAATTGAGATGAAGAAACATTTCAAAGAATTAACAAACCAAAAAGCTTGTTCTTTGAAAGAGTAAATAAAATTGATAAGACCCTAGCTAACGTTATAAACGGCAGGACATAAAAAATTCAAATACAAGCACTAAGGCAAGAAAAATGTGTAACTGCCACAGACACAGCAGAAAATCAGATCATTAATAACTTCTTTTAGAATCTTTGCACACACACAAAGAACATGGAAAAGAAATGGGCAGATTCCTAGAAAGATACAAATTACAAAAACTGAATCAAGAAGAAATAAAAACTATCATTAACCAAATAATGGCCAACAAAATATGAAATATAACAAAAAATCTACTTACAAAGAAAAGTCTAGCCAGTCCCAGAGACCTCCGGAGAGAGCACGGCCGAATCCGCCATCCTCCTCCATTCCGCCGACGCCCTCCCAGCCCCAGAGACCAGCCTGAGACAGAGCAGGGGACTCCAGAGACCTCTTGGATCCAGCCTCAAGCTCTCCCAGCGAGCGGGAATTTGCACGACTCATCAGGCTTCCCAGATCAGTGAGAGTGTGGTGAGTCTGAGGGAGAGCCAATGGCTTCTACCCACGTGCACTACCTGAAGCACTTCCCTCAACCCCTCCAAGCCAGTGACTGGCCTGAAGCCTTAGGACCCACTCACCAGCACATCCCCGATCCGGTGCCCTAAATCCTGCTGAACGAGTGGGAATTTCCCTGATGCTCTGGCATCAAAGTTCAGTGAGTGTAGAAATCCAGGTCCTCCATGCCGGAGAGACATTTCCCAAGGATTCCCTGTCCCCCCAAACCCCATAGCCTAGTGACAGCTCTAGGCCCAACTCGCCAGAGAAATATGTCTAGGCAATTGCTAATCACAACCCACAACCCCAGACCCAGTGCAGGTTGGCCTGGAGTGAAAACTCCAAGCCTGCCATGCCAGAGGGACATTTCTCAGCAATCCCCAGTCCCATGACAGGGCCAGAAACCCAGTACAGCCTGGCCAGTGAGTGAGGGCTCCAGACCCGCTGCACCAGAGGGACCTTTCCCAACGTTCTCGGGTTCCGGCCGGTAGACCTGGACCCAGCTCAGGATCATCGACCCAGTACAGTCTACTCAATGAATAAGGTCATCCACTATCCTTTTGTGAGCCCAGAAGACCCATCAAAGCCCAGGCCCGCCCACGCGGGGAGTGACCTGCCTGACAAAGGAGGGCTGACACCAGCAATTTTCTGGATCCTCGCCCTAAAGCCTGCTAAGACAGGGAATTTTCATTACTTGCTCTGCATCCCAGTTCGGTTGCTGCTCGCCTGCACAGGGAACCAACAGAAGGGAACCAAAGGAGCTGTAGCAAAAAGGTAACTGAACACAATAGCTAGATCCAGGATAGGCATACCTGGAAAATCTCAAACTCAATAGACTGGCATCTGAATCTCATAACAGGCTTAGGTTATAGATGCACCAAACCTCTACACCAAAGGTCAAAGGTCAGTGCTATACAAAATGACAAAGGCAAGGGGAAAAACGCAATCCAAGAACTCGAGTACATCAGGAAGGGCAGAGGACAGTAGCTCAGCTGCAATGAATGAATTAAGAGATACAGCAACAAAGGAACAACAGCAGAAACCTAAAGAGGAAATAAAATGAGAAGTAATTCCCCAAATTAAAATAGAAATATCTGAATGCATAGCATATGAAATAAAGAATGAATTCCAGAATCATTGGGTGGAAAGACTATGTTGAAATAGAACAAGTGCGAAGAGCACTATTCCAGCTGAAATGTATGAAGTAACAGCATCTGAAGCAAAGAAATAACAGCAGAAAGATCATGAGGAACTCAAAGCAAAAATAAGTTCTGAAATCAAAAAAGAAGTCTTTGAAAGAAAAGAATTCTTTGAAGTCATAGCATCTGAAATACAGAAAGAAGTCGAGAAATATACATAGGAAACCCACCTTGGAAGAAACACAGCAGAAAAAGGATTAATAACTACCTGTAAAGAAGACATGGATAAAAAAATTGAGGAGATCAGAAATATGATGGATTCCTTGAATGAGCAATACAGAAAAGAAATAGAACACATGAAACACAGTCAAAGAGATATAGAAGAACTAAAAACAGCAATCACGAGTCTACAAAACCATCTGAGTGAAAGCGAAGACACAGTTTCAGATCTTGAAGATGCCAGAGCATCTAGTAAAAGGTGAGGGAAGATCTGTTAAAAACAACGAGAATGCAGAAAAAAAATAATCCATCACCTGCAAGATGACGCCAGGATGAACAATGGGAGAATAATTGGTATCAACGAAAATGAAGGAGTCAATAAAAATGACATAAAAAGAATCTGGGGAGAAATAATCACAGAAAACTTCCCAAATATGAGGAAACAATCCAACATTAAGGTCACTGAAGCATACAGAACACCAAATAACTTCAACCTAAGTAGAAACACACCGAGACATATAATAGTTAAGATCTCAGAAATCCAACACAAAAACAATATACTGAAAGCTGCTAGAGAGAAGAAGGAGCTCACATTCAAAAGGAAACCCATCAGAATTATAGCCGACTTCTCTACAAAAACAATGAAGGGAAGGAGAGCATGGAGCAGAGTTCTTCAAGTCCTATACAGAAACAAATTCCACCCCAGACTACTATACCCTTCAAAACTCTCTTTGAAGTTGATGGAGAAGAGAAATACTTTCATGAAAAAGAACAACTAAAGAATTTCATGATGACAAAGCCATCCCTTCACAGGCTGCTGAAAGAAGTTCTAGAGAGAGACCACAATGACCAGAACTCCATGCAAGAGAATGGAAGGAACCCACTAAACAGTACAGACAATTAAACACAGATTACAAAGCAGTAAACAACACCAGGTAAATATCACGACAAATATAAGTCAGCACATTTCAGTTGTAACCATCAATGTAAAGGGACTCAGTTCTCCAATTAAGCGAAATAGACTGGCACAGTGGATTAGGAAACAAAATCCAACAATATGCTGTATGCAAGAAACACACTTCACTCAAAAGAACTTTCATAGGCGCAAAGTCAAAGGATGGAAAACAATACTACATGCCCCAGTATCTCAGAAAAAAGCAGGAGCAGCAATCCTAATCTCAGACAGTCTCAACTTCAAACCAAGAATGATCAAACGACACATGGAAGGCCACTATATATTGGTCAGGGGAAAATATTCAAGAGCAAGAAGTAACACTCATAAATATTTATGCACCAAACACAGGAGCACCCAACCATGTAAGACAAATCTTAAGGGACATTTAAAACTTAATATCTAAGAACACAATCTTAACAGGAGACCTTAACAAAACTTCATCTCAAAAAAATAGATCAACCAGACAAAAATTAGCAAGGAAGCAGCAGAACTAAAGTAGAGCTTGGAACAAATGGACCTGGTGGGCATATACGGAGTGTTCCACCTAACTACAGCTGAATACACATTTTTTTCCACTGCAAACGGGTCTTTTTACCAAATAGACATACTAGTCCAGAGGTCATGACTAAGTACATGAAAGAAAATAGAAATTATCCCATGCTTACTATCTGACCAGAATGCAATGAAACTGGAAATAAATGACAAAAGAAACCAACAAAACCAACTCAATTCATGGAAACTAAACCACACACTACTGAGCAATTAATGGGTCGGAGAAGAAATTCAGTAAGAAATTCAACAATATTTACAATTCAATGAAAATTCAAGTACAACTTACCGGAATTTATGGGATGCGATGAAAGCAGTTCTTAGAGGGAAAATCGTAGCAATGAACTCACACATTAGGAAAACAAAAGGGAACAAATTAGCACCCTAATGTTGCACCTCTGGCAACTAGGAAAAGAAGAGCAAACAAAACCCAGAGGGCAAAGACAGGAAGAAATCATAAAGATTCGAGCAGAAATTACTTCAATTGAGATGAAGAAAACAGTTCAAAGAATCCACAAATCAAAAAGTTGGTTCTTTGAAAAACTAAATAAAATTAATAAGCCTAATGCTAACCTCATTAAAAAGAGGCAAAGGAAAATTCAACTACAAGCCATAAAGGATGAAAAGGGTGAAATCACCAATGACCCAGCGGAAATTCAGAAGATTATCAATAGTTACTTCGAGAATCTTCATGTTCACAGAATAGAAGACACAGAAGAAATGGACAGATTTAACAACTCTCAATAAGCCGAAAACAGCCAATGAAATACGAAATGTAATAAAAAGCCTACAGACAAAGAAAAGTCCAGGGCCTGATGGATTCACAGCTGAATTCCACAATAAATTTATAGAAGACATAATCACCACACTCCAAAAACTCTTCAATGAAGTTGAAAAAGAAATAGTCCTCCCAAAATCATTTATGGAGGCAAGTATAATACTCATTCCAAAACCAGGGAAAGACACAACCAAAAAGGAGAACTACTGTCCAATCTCCCCCATGAGCATAGATGCAAAAACACTCAACAAATTCCTGCCAAATAGAATGCAGCAAATCATCAAGAAGATCATACACCATGACCAAGTCGGATTCTTCCCATGGGTGCAAAGATGGTTCAATATTTGAAAATCTGTAAATGTTATTCATTATCTTTACAGATGGAAATCTAAAAACCACACGATCATCTCAATTGATGCAGAGAAAGCCTTTGACAAAGTCCAACACTCATTCATGTTCAAGGTCCTACAGAAAACTGGAATACATGGACTCTATCTTAACTTGATAAAAGCCATCTAAGACAACCAAAACCTCATATAATCCTTAATGAGGAAAACCTGAAACCTTTTACTCTTAAATCAGGTACAAGACCAGGATGTCCTTTATCGCCGTTCCTATTCAATATAGTCTTGGAATCCTTAGCAACAGCCATTAGAAAAGAGGGAAAAATAAAGGGAATAAGAGTAGGTAAAGAAGAAGTTAAATTATCACTATTTGCAGATGACATGATACTTTACATGGAAGACCTCGAAAATTCCACCAAGAAACTACTAGAACTGATAGGGAAATTCTGCAGTATAGCAGGATACAAAATCCATACCCAAAAGTCAGGAACATTCCTCTACACAGATAACATGCACACTGAAAGGGTAACAATAGAAACAATACCTTTTACAATAGCACCGCGGAAAATAAAATACCTTGGAATTCACTTAACCAAGGAAGTCAAAGATCTTTCAAGGAAATGTACAACACCCTAAGAAAAGAGATTATAGAGGATTTCAGAAAATGGAAAAATAGTCCATGCTCCTGGATAGGAAGAACCAACATCGTGAATATGGTCATACTCCCAAAATTGCTGTACAGATTTAATGCAATCCCTATGAAACTGATACCAATATACCTCCCAGACATAAAGAAATAAAAAACCACATGATCATCTCAATTGATGCAGAGAAAGCCTTTGACAAAGTCCAACACTCATTCATGTTCAAGGTCCTACGGAAAATTGGAATAGATGGACTCTATCTTAACTTGATAAAAGCCATCTATGACAACCCAAAAGCTCATATAATCCTAAATGGGGAAAAACTGAAATCTTTTACTCTTAAATCAGGTACA
>PVKA01055473.1:0-10311 GCA_004027165.1 Ctenomys sociabilis
ACATATGATACTAGAGTAGAGAAATAAAGAAAATTAGAAAACTAGATTTGGTTCTTGTCCCAGGTATACATTAGTCAAATTTGTCAGGACCTAGGACACAGAGCTCAAATAAGTTGAAAATTCTACATTAATGATTCTTGGAAATTACTGGTGGTGCTTCACTCTGAAAAATTAAACATTTAAATGTTCATATAAAATTTAAAAATTTTCAATGTTATGATACATCAATGTGCTCTTCAATATGACCCTGGGCATTTGAAGCACTATAAATTAACTGAAGTGATGACAAGGAAACCTCCTGCTCAAACTTCTGAGCTGTGCTGGAGATTGAACTTGCTAGATAGGTGCTCTACCTGTGAGCTACATGCCAGACCCAAACAAAACACCTTTAAAAATTGTATGTTGGTTGAAAATGTTCTTATTCATGGGACTGCAAGGACAAGAAGTGATGGAAATTCAGGCTGAAAATACGTCCATCCAAGTTAAAGCAAAGGAACAAAGGTGTAGATTTATAAAACAGATTTCCAAATTTAATCTCCTTGAATTATGGTGTTTGTTAGATTTTGTAAAATGCAAAATACGCATGGTGGTATTTTGTTTTAAGGTTGAAATTCTGAACTGATTTGGGACATCTGTGTTCACTGCTACTTATCATGGAACACACACCTCGAATGTATGTGGGGAAGCCTGAAAGAGCTTAAGCACATTTAGCATAACAAAGATTCTAGATGCAGGTGTTATGCCAAAAAAAAATACATAAGTAGAAAGATATCATAAGTTTACTTGCAAAATACTGACAGGCAAGTAAATAGAAACTAAAATTATCTTGTGCTTTTGGACCCTAAAAGGAATAGTTTGAATCATGGCACATAGGTACAGATTTTCATTAACAAGAATTCAAGGCGAGCTTTGAAAGCAGTAGATGGTAGTCAGTGCTATGATTATATATTCTTACTAACCATTGCATTCTAAAATTTCCCTACATTATGTTTCACAGAAAATAGGAATGTGGCAGTGCCACAGACCCTTGCTTAACTGCCTTTACCTTCATCTCCAAGCCTACATCCTACTCTAACCGTACCAGCAGCATCAATTCTCTGTATCGAAGAAAAGATTCAGACAGGAAGAGGAAAGACCAGGGCTCTCCTGTGGGTTGTTTTTCTTCTTTTCAATTATACATTTTCAAAATATTTCCTTTTTCTCCATCATTCCCAGTGTACAAATCAATCTGACATGGTCTTGCTACAAAAGGCAGGATGTCAGGCTCAAGCAATGGGCATGTTTTCCTCACAATTGCTTTTACCTTGTCATCTGCTGTCAGATTTTCTCCTACCTAGAAATATGTTCTGAGCTTTAAAACACATAGAAAAATGTGAAACAAACAAATTATCTTCCAAAACTATTTCCAGAATCTTAGCTCTTATGTCCCAAATATAAAATATGTAAATATGTACATTTTCACACACACACACACACATACACACACACAGTTAACTATTTGTGATTTGTTATAATTTAACAAAAGACCTTCAGATAGATCTTTTGAAGTCTAGTTTGCTTAGTAGACCTGCATGAAGGGGGAGATATGTTTAATCTTTCCAAGTGGTTTCTCATGATTGTAATACAATTTTTTAAATAGAGATTGTAGGAGCTGGCATTTTTTGGGTGATTTTTACCTTCTGGGGTGATCTGTCTATCATTTTCTTTGAGAAATTCTATTTCCCCCAAAGAATTTAAGAATGCTGACAATGTAAATAAATTTAATTGTAAATCAATCTGAGACTAAGAATGGAATTAAATGCCATTACAAAATTATATTTTAACCGTTTGAAATTGTTCATTGGGTTATGAATTTTGCAAACATCAATTATATTATCAGTGGTAATGGTGGAGCTAGAGAGCATTGCACCTTCTCCATGCTGCACGGCAACAACCACCAATAGTGTGGTGGACCTCATGGTCCCTTCCAAGACCAAGACTCTGGAGGCCTGCAGGTGTCATCCCAGCATCTCCCTCTGCTTGTGGACTGGTTAGTGATCCACTGGGTGTCAGGATTTCTTCTAATGGCTTTGTGAATTGGACCAATAAGGATAACCTCGCTGAGACAGTGGGGCCAACACCGGCAACCTCCTAGATCCCGCCCCACACCCTCCTAGCCAGAGTGACCAGCATGAGAAAGCAGCAGAGTCAGCTAGAGCGGCCTCCTAGATCCCACCCCAAGCCCTCCGAGCAAGCAACCAGCCTGAGACCTCAGGGCCCACTTACCAACAACTCCCCAGTTCCCATGCCCGAAAGCTCACCAAGCAAGTGGGAATTTCCCGACTCGCTGAGCATCAAAGTTCAGTGAGTGTGAGGTAAGTCTAACAGAGAGCCATTGGCTTCTCCATGCATGCTGTGCATCATCCAGAGCCTCAGGCCCCAAGACATCTTAGCCAGAGATGTCCCTGACACATCCCAGACAGACCTGTCTGGCAACTCCCCAGAGCCACTACCCCCAAGCCTGCCATGGGAGTGAGAACATTTGATGACTCTCCCAAAGGGCATTAATCTACCCCCACCCAGCCTGGTGAATGTGAGGGAGAGCTTCTGCGACCCCTAGTGTTCCCCTGACCAGATACCCAACACAGGGAAACCACAGGAGCTGCAGCAAAAAGGAACTAAAAACAATAGGAAGATCCAGGCCAGGCATAACTGGATAATCTCAAACTTAATAGATTGGCATCCGTATCTCATTATGTGCTAAGGCTATTGCTGAACCAAACGTCTACACCAAAGGTCAAGGTCAGTACTACACAAAATGACAAATACAAGGAGAAAAATGCAATCTCAGGTCTCGAGTTCACCAGTAAGTGCAGAGGACACTAGCTCAGCTGAAATGAATGAATTAACAGAGAGGAACTCAGACAAGAATTAATGCCTGAAATAAAAAAAAATATTTACATACATAGCATCTGAAATAAAGAATCAAACCAAGAAACATCTGGAGGAAACCCAATGCTCACCCAGAACAAGTGCAGAGAACACTATTCCAGCTGAAATGTAAGAATTAACAGCATTGCAAGCAAAGAAACAACAGCAGAAAGGTCATGAGGAACTCAAAGCAGAAATAATTTCTGAAATCACAAAAGAATTCATTGAAAGCATAACATCTGAAATACAGAAACAATTCTGGAAATATACAGAGGAAACCTAATTTTGAAGAAACTGCAGAAAAAGAAATAATAGCTACTTCTAAAGAAGATATGGAAAAAAAAAAAAAGAGGAGATCAGAAATACGATGGATTCCTGGAATGAGCAATACTGAAAAGAAATAGAACACATGAAGTAGAGTCAAAGAGATATAGAAGAACTAAAAATATCAGTCTTGAGTCTACAAAACCATTTGTGAAAGCTAAGACAGAGTTTCAGATTTTGAGGATGTTGGTGCACCTAGTGAAAAGATGAGAAAGGATCTCTTAAAAGCAATGAGAATGCAGGAAAAAATAAACCATCACTTGCAAGACAATGCCAAGAGGAACAATGTGAGATTAATTGACATCAATGAGAATGAAGGAGTCAATAAATGATATAAAAAGAATATGGGCAGAAGTAATCACAGAAAACTTCCTGAGTATGAGGAAACAAACCAACATTCAGGTATCCGAAGCATACAGAATACCAAATAACTTCAACCCAAGTAAAAACACACCGATTCATATAATGGTCAAGATCCCAGAAACATAACACAAGAATAATATACTGAAAGCTGCTAGAGAGAAGAAGCAGATGACATTCAAAGGAAAACCCATCAGAATTACAGCCGACTTCTCTACACAAACCATGAAAGCAAGGAGAGTATGGAGCTAAGTTCTTCAAGTCCTGTACAAAAACAAATTCCAGCCCAGACTATTATACCTTGCAAAACTGTCTTCGAAGTTTGATGGAGAAGTGAAATACTTCCACAACAAAGAACAAATAAAGAATCTCATGATGACAAAGCCATCCCTACACAGGCTACTGAAAGATAGCTCCATGAATGAGAATGAAAGGAACCCACTAAACATGACAACAATTAAACACAGGATACAAAGGAGTAACAGAGCAGGTAAATATCATGAAAAACATAAGTCAGCACATTTCAATTATAACCATCGATGTAAATGGACTCAGTTCTCTAATTAAGAGAAATAGACTGGCACAGTGGATTAGGAAACAAAATCCAACAACATGCTGTACACAAGAAACACACTTAACTCAAAAGGACTAAATTCAAACGATGGAAAATAATACTACATACCCCAGCACCTCAGAAAAAAGCAGGAGTAGCAATTCTGTTCTCAGACAGTCTCAACTTCAAACCAAGAATGATCAAATGGCACAAAGAGGGCCACTATATATTGGTAAGGGGAAAAATTCAAGGCCAAGAGGTAATACTCACAAATATCTATGCACCAAACACAGGAGCACCCAACTATGTAAGACAAATCTTAATGGACATGAAAAACCTAATATCTAAGACCACAATCTTAACAGGAGACCTCAACACCCGCTTATCTCAAAAAGATAGGTCAACCAGACAAAAAATTAGCAAAGAAGTAGCAGAACTGAACCAGAGCTCGGAATAAATGGACCTGGTAGACATATACAGAGTGTTCCACCCAACCACAGCTGAATACACATTTTTTTTCATCTGCACAAGGGTCATTTTCCAAAATAGACCACATACTAGTCTAAATTCATGCTTAAGTATATGCAAGAAAACAGAAATTATCCCATGCATATTATCTGACTACAGGGCAGTGAATCTGAAACTAAATGACAAAAGAAAGCAGAAAAACACGCTGAATTCATGGAAACTAAACAACACCCTACTCAGCAATCAATGGGTCACAGAAGAAATTCAACAAGAAATTCAACAATATCTACAATTCAATGAAAATTCAAGTACAACTTACCAGAATTTATGGGATGTGATGAAAGCAGTTCTTAGAGGGAAAATCATAGCTATGAAATCACACATTAGGAGAACATAACAGGAACAAATAAACAACCTAATGTTGCACCTCCGACAACTAGAGAAAGAAGAGCAAAACCAGAGTGCAAAGAAGGGAAGAAATCTTAAAGATTGCAGCAGAAATTAATTCAATTGTAATGAAGAAAACAGTTCAAAGAATCCACAAATCAAAAGGGCAGTTCTTTAAAAGCCTAAATAAAGTTCATAAGGCTCTAGCCAACCTCAACAAAAAGAGGAAAGAAAAAATTCAAATACAATCAATAAGGAATGAAAAGGGTGAAATTACCACAGAAATTCAGAAGATTGTCAATAGCTACTTTGAGAATTTTTACGCTCACAAAATAGAAGACACAGATGAAATAGACAGATTCCTAGAAAGGTACAAATTACCAAAACTGAATCAAGAAGACATAACAACTCTAAATAAGCCAATAACAGCCAATGAAATATGAAATGCAATTAAAAGCCTATCGACAAAGAAAAGTCCAGATTCTGATGGATTCACAGCTGAATTCTACAAGAAATTTATAGAACATATAGTCCCTACACTCCTTAAACTCTTCAATGAAATTGAAAAGGAAACAGTCCTCCCAAAATCATTTCTGGAGGCAAGTATAATAGTCATTGCAAAACCAGGGAAAGACCCAAATAAAAAGGGGACCTACAGGCCAATCTCCCTCATGAACATAGACACAAAAATCCTCAATAAAATCCTGGCAAATAGAATACAGCAAATCATAAAGATCATACACCATGACCAGGTAGGATTCATCCCAGGGATGCAAGGATGGTTCAATATTAGAAAATCTATAAATGTAATACACTATATTAATAGACTGAAATCTAAAAACCACATGATCATCTCAATTGATGCAGAGAAAGCTTTTGACAAAGTTCAACACTCATTCATGTTCAAGGTCTTACAGAAAATTAGAATAGATGAACTGTATCTTAACTTGATAAAGCCATCTATGACAACCCAAAAGCTAATATAATCCTAAATGGGGAAAAACTGAAATCTTTTACTTTTAAATCAGGTACAATACAAAGATGTCCTCTATCACCCCTTCTATTCAATATAGTTTTGGAATCATTAGCAACAGCATTAGAAAAGAGGGAGAAGTAAAAGGAATAAAATAGGTAAAGAAAAAGTTAAATTATCACTATTTGCAGATGACATGATACTTTACTTGGAAGACTCCAAAAATTCCACCCAGAAATTACAAGAATTGATACAGAAATTCAGTAGCACAGCAGGCTACAAAGTCAGTACTCAAAATTCAATAGCATTCCTTTACACAGATAACAAGCACACTGAAAGGGAAACAATAGATACAATACCTTTTACAGTAGCACCACGGAAAATGAAATACTTTGGAATTCATTTAACCAAGGAAGTCAAAGGTCTTTTCACAGAAAATTACAACACCTTAAGAAAAGAGATCACAGAGAGTTTCAGAAAATGGAAAGATATTCCCTGCTCTTGGATAGGAAGAACCAACATTGTGAAGATGGCCATACTCCCCAAATTACTGTACACATTTAATGCAATCCCTATCAAACTGCCACCAACATACCTCCCAGACCTAGAGAAATTGTTCCTAAAATTTATTTAGAACCAGAAAAGACCTAGAATAGCAAAGGCAATCCTGGCCAACAAAGACAAGGCAGGAGCCATCACAATTCCTGACTTGAAATTATATTACAAAGCCACTGTGACAAAATCAACATGGTATTAGCAACAAAATATACCTGAGAATCAATGGAATAGATTAGAAGATGCTGAGGTTTCTACAAACACACTCAGCCTCACAATCTTCGACAAAGGCGCCAAAGAAGCATACTGGAAGAAAGATAGACTCTTTAACAAATGGTGCTGGAAAAACTGGCTTTCTACATGCCCAAAACTAAAACTTGACCCAGCTCTGTCACCATTCACTAACCTAAAGTCAAAATGGATTAAAGATCTAAACATTAAAACAGAAACACTCAATCTCCTGGGAGAGAAGGTAGGAGGAACTCTTGAAGACATAGGGGTAGGTATAGAGTTCATGAACAAACATATACTCGCATGGGAAACACTTGAAAGAATCAACAATCAACTCTTCTTGAGGACTTTCTGCACATCAAAAGAAATTGCCAACAGTTGAAAAGACAACCAACAAATTTTAAAAAAATCTTGACTAACAAGCAATCAGACAGAGGTCTGCTCTCTAGAATATATAAAGAACCAAGATATAAGAGGGCCCTCTAATTTACAGACCCAGCTTTGAAATGGGCATCTGAGATGAATACACAGTTCTCAGAGGACAAAATTAAAGAAGTGAATAAATATAAGAAAAAATTGCTCCACATCACTAGCCATCTGTGAAATGCAAATAAAAACAACACTGAGATACCATCTCACTCCAGAAAGAATGGCTATCTAAGAAAATCAACCAACAACAAATGCTGGAGAGGTTGTGGAGAAAAGGGAACACTTCTCCACTGCTGGTGGGAATGTAGACTGGTACAGCCATTGTGGAGATCAGTGTGGAGACTCCTCAAAAGAGTAGGACTGTAAATCCCATTCAAGCTGGCTATCTTCCTACTGAGAATTTTCCCAGAGGAACTGAAATATTATGTCGTAGTGATATATGTGTACCTATGTTTATAGGAGCACAGTTTGTGATAGCAAAATCTTGGAAACAAACCAGGTGTTCATCACATGAGAAATGGTTGAAAAAGATGTGGTATTTCTATGTAACGGAGCATTACTCAGCTATAAAGAATGATAACCGTGAAGCACTTATACTGAAGTGGGTGCCACTTGAACATATACTCAAAACTGAAATAAATCAGACTCACATAAGCAAATATCGTATAGTCTCCCTAATATAATAAGTCAAAAGAAGAATTAGAAATAGAAATGTACAACAACAACTAAAAAGAAATGAGTCAGATAGTTAGGGCAAACTGAACAGCATATGCTGCAGGGTACTAATGAGCTTTTCTTCTGGATAGTTAACAACCTAAGTTCACAGATCAAAATTGGAGATATAGAAGAGCCACAAGGCCAGCCAACATTTTGGCCCTAGCCTTTCAAGGTCAGTGAAGACTCAGGACATAGAAGAACCTGTATTGTAACATCATGAAACTCAGTTGTGCCCCAAATATTCTGATCAAGGAGATTATGGAGCCACAGAGGAAAGAAACTGATGATCTACAGTGTGTCTGGGGAGAGTCACATGGAGAGAAAACTTTCTCTCAGGCTCTCACAGATAGAAAACTGGTCAAGCATTGGCCATGACTCATCCACATGAATGCACAGACAAAGCATCTACAGAGTAAGGTACAGGATTACAAGATAAACCCTGAGGGGACTTCACTGTCCTCTTCAGAAACAAAAGCTACATTTTTTGTTATGTATGTCTTTCTCTATCTCGGTCTTAACCATCCAGCAGAAAAGTATAAAAATGAGGTATATAACTTGGGGCCATAATAGTAAGTTGAGCTGTAAATGGCTACGGTCCACAACTTGTTCATGTAACTCACTATTGTTGTGGAATGTTGGACTGTGTTGGATTGTGTCGCTGAGTTTAGGCACCTAAATTGGTTGATTGACAATGGAGTGCCCATCTTTGACAGGTCTAGACAAAAAAGGGGTATACAAAGGAAGAATCATGATGAGTGTGCATAAACAGTACAGTTAGGATAAATATGCCGGGCTTCTGTATAATTCTATGAGAAGCAAGATTTGCACTAATAGTGGCTGGACAAGATATTATGTTGGCTTCTAGCACTATGAACAACCACTAGGAAGATAACAAGTTAGAAAGTATTAATTATTGAATCTGTGATATAATTCAGCTATAAAAACTAAGATAAGTAAACAGCCACACTGTCTTAATTTACTGATTAGAGACATTTGCTATAATAATGCCTGTAAGTATATTATGCATGCACCTTGTACGATACCAAAACTTTACACAAACAGTTTGCAATGTATTAATTTATTTAATCTGTCCTGTTAATTTGTCTTGAAACTGTCTCATTGTTATTTTTTTCTTCAATGAAATAAATAAATAAATATATAAATACATACATACATAAAAAATAGGGGAAAAAAAGGATAGCCTCAAAGAATTTGCATGTGCAATCTTCACCAACCCAGAAGGAATTTAGAACTCTCAGAGCCCCCAGTGGCATCCAGTTTTCTCCTCAGCAACAGACTGAAGGCTTCCTGCATACTTCAGCTGGTCAGCACCATGATGCACAGGCTTGCTGTAAAGCTGCTCCCTTAGGAACTGGACGTTTGCAGCCACCGCAGCACACGAGCCCTCGCAGGGCCCGACCTTGTATCCAGGTCTGAGAGCTTTGTCTGGCCCGGGTGGGGCGAGCAGCACTGTGCAGTGCTGAGAGCTGGTTGTCCTGTCAGCTGCAGAACTGCAGTGGAAAGCATGGCACTGGGTCGATCTGCTTCTTCTTCCACAGCTCCTGGACGTACCTGCATGCACCCATCTTGTTTTGCCGCCAGGCAGAAAGAAAAAAGCCTTTTACTTACATTCCCTTTTGGGCTCCTCCTACAAAAATATTTTGAGTGTACCCAAGCAGAGTAAATTTAAATTTTCAAAACCTTGCTAAGTGGTAAATCTCCCAGATAAATACTACCATGCGCAGAAGTTTCTCTGTCAATAGAGGTACATAACTAAGTGCTTTTTTTTTTTTTTAATGTATTTAGTACAGGGCCTACAGATTCTCACTGCACAGATTGAACTCATAGTGATTCTCCTGTGTTCAGCCTTCCAAGAGCTGACATTACAGGCACACGACACCATGCCCAGTCTCAATTGCCTTTCAGGGTGCCCTAGGGATGGGGCTGGTATGGCACGCCAAGGAGGACTGAACCCCACCAGCTAAGCTCTGCCTAAGCAGGTGCTTTAATCCACTGAGCTATCCAGCCAGTATTCTCTGAGTGTTCATTATTAAAAGAAAAAAAAATACAGAAAGCAACATCTGCAATGCTGCAAAGGCTACACATGTTAAAGCACACTTAGAAAGAAAATACCAATCATAGAATGTTTTTAACAAATAGTATTGGGATTATGAAATGTCTGGCTTACAGAATCTTCTTGCTAGACATATAAAGGCCTGCTTAAAAATATAGATGAATCATAATAAGCTATAGAAATAAACAAATAAGTTTCTATATGTATTCTAAAGCCTATATTTACACTAACTATGAAATGCCAATCGTGTTTTTCTTTTTTTCTGTGGCATTCTGAAACAACTGTTGAAAGATGTGATACAACTAAATTAACTTTTTTTTTTTTTTTTTT